>JAASGT010000178.1:0-40607 GCA_023334315.1 Globisporangium alternatum | reverse complement strand
GGGAGACTCGACGTCGTCCAGTTCCTCCACGAGTACCGCAGCGAAGGTTGCCCGACGCGCGCGATGGACAACGCAGGCAAGATGGGCCATCTGGAGATCGTGAAGTTTCTACATGAGAACCGCACTGAGGGCTGCTCGATCGTCGCGCTCATGCAGGCGATGGAGAACGGACACGACGACGTTGTCAAGTTCCTCTACATGCATCGCTACAAGGACAACGCGCCGCGCAGCCTGTAGATACGATACAACACGAGCGCCTAAATGCTCACGAGGTGGCGCTATGAAGTCAAGCGTGCTTGAGAGCTTTGTGTACTCTTTGCCAGCTTGGCACAACATTGTTGCCAAAAGTGCTGTTGGACATACTTTCAATCCTGACATTGTCGCGGAAACTTTGCCAACGGATGGCGCTTGACCCTACGAATGGATGATGGCTGTCGATGGCGATCCAATCATGTTACCTCACCGCTCATCGAATAGTCGGTGCTGTTGCTCGTGAAAGTTGTTTACCGACTTCAGATTGCTTCACAGGGCTTGTCATTCGAGATTGACCAGATAAACAACAAGGCGGGGGCCGGATGGCACATGATTGCATATATTCACGTTGGCGCAGTATTCACCAACACACACACTCTTAACGCACGCAATCCTCGAAAGCAAATTCACGATGAGCCAACTAGCCGAGACCCTCTCGTCGCCTCCAGCCCACTCACCAAGGCTTCTCTCATCGTCTATCAGGCTTTCCGAGCCAAAGGCTGTCGACTGAATCGCTCAGAAGTTTCCGTCTTAGACCACCACAGCGGCCAGCACGACCGTGAGCGCTGCGACGTAGAGCGCACTCGAGGCCGAGAGAGCCGAGGGCGAAATGGCACTGCTGGTCGAGTTGGATGAGCCCGAGGTCGCGCCCGAAGTCGCGCTGCTCGTGGCGGCGTTCGTGGGCGTGCTCTTCTCGCCGAGCTTCGGCGCATTCGTGGCCGCCACCGTCTTCTTCTGCGCGTTCGCCTTCTTGCCGTTGCACACGGGCTGCGCGACCGAGCACGAGAGCGTCTCGACTGCATGGACACACACACCAATCACAAGAGTAAGTCAACTGTTTTGTTTGCAGTCAACAGTATACGCAACTTCTTCGGCTAAGTACGCACCGGTTGGCATCGTCGGCAGGTCCGACGAGATGTTGGTCGGGCACGTGAGGATCGTCGTGCGGTCGATCGTGTAGCTGTCCATCTTGAGCGTCGGCTCGGCCGTCGCCGTGTACGCGGTCTTGAGGTTCTTGTACTCTGGGTACGGGTTGAACACGCACGGCGTGGCGTCGTGGTCACAGTCGTCCGGCGAGAAGTACCCGACGCCGTACTTGCCGGCATCCGCGGTCTTCGTCAGCTCTACACAATAGAAACAAGAAGGCTGAGGTTAGCCTCAGAAACATACAGGGCCAAGGAATCAGTCAGGCATGCAGGGCCACGCACTCTTGGCGACGGTGTTGGGGATCTCCGTGACGAACTCAAAGACGTTGCCGCCGACGATCTGGGCCGTCATCTCAGCCTCTTCGTTCATCCACTTGGCCTGAGGTTAAATTGACAACAATGAAGCACCAGGTCAGATCTCAGTTCAAGTCCCAGGCTCCTGGCAATATATCAGGTATACATACATCGTAGAACGCGCGCTGGGTCTCGTAGCCGTCGATTGTGTTCTCGCCGAGGTTGCAGCCAAACTCGCCGAACATGAGCGGTCGTGGGTACGCAACCGTGTTGTACTCCTTCATGAGCGCCTGGAGACCCGTCGACTGCGAGTACTTGGTGTGGGTCTTCGGGTCGCACTCGACGTACGGGTTGAAGCCGAGCCATTCGGCGCGCGTGAACTCGTTGTCGTCGATGCTGCAGTCGTAGTACTGCAAGAACTCCTCGCGCGGCTGGATATCGGCGTTGTCGATACCAATAGGCACCTGGCGCAGCGAGCCCGAGCATGTCGCGGCGTAGTTGCGCGTGTCGCGCACGAGCGCCTTGACACACGGTGCCGTCTGCGTGCCGTCCTTCTTGAAGAAGCGCTGCAGGTTGTTCTCATTACCAACCGAGAAGCCGAGCGTGTTGTCGTAGACCGCGAAGGCGTTGTAGACCATCTGCACACGCGAGAACATCTCATCCGGGTAGCACTGCGGCGGCATGAGGTCCTGGATCGCGCAGTTCTTGCACGGTGCGGCCATGCCCACGAGCACGTAGATGCCCGCCTCCGAGCACGCGCACATGAACTTGTCGTGCGACTTGCTCGGATCGACCGAGTAGAGGCGGATCGTGTTCACGCCCAGGTCCTTCATGACCGCGAGGTGCGGCGTCCAGATGGCCTCGTGCTCGTCCGCGGCCCAGTCGTAGTTGTCAACCTTGGAGAACTCGCCGGCGTTCGGGCGCGGGTAGTACGCCATGCCCTTGATGCGGAACTCGAGGCCCGTGTCCGAGCTGAAGAATTTGTTGCCCTTGGTCACGACCGGTGCGACCCACGCGTCCGCCGATGGCGCGAGCTGCAGCATCGAGCACGCCACGAGCAGCGCCGCTGCGCACACGCCACGCACACTCTGTCCAAACGCCATTGCTTGTGTGGTAAAGAGGAAACGAAGGAGGGAGATCGCTTGCTTGTGCGGCTGCAAAGAAGACTTGTAATCTGCGCAAGTGAGAGAGAGAGAGCGAGCGTTTGCTGGGTCCTCTCGCTGGCGCAAATTCGGGAATACGCACGGAAAGTGGCAAGTGATGCGAGGCAAGTTGTAACTGGTAACCACTGTATTCTTGAGCTTTGATGGGCGCAAGAGGGGTCCAGCGCACCAGCTGAGGGGGTACGCATGGGTTACGGAGCTGCTCCATTTAAGAATGACCACGCGTTGAAAAAGAGACAGGCCATACTGAACTGACTACTTATTGTAGTACAAAACAAGGTGATATTGTAATTAGTACGACCAAAGAACGTGAGTTTTGCAAACAAAAGAGTTGAGAAATGATGCTTTGAAGGAGTAAATTTACCTTCTTTTGGAAATTTGGCTGCTGCGCTCGAACTAACGTGCTCGTAACGGCTGCCCCCCTCAGATACTGTGACGAAGGTGCGATATTCGACTCGTCGACTCTGAACACTAGTCAACTTTAGACTTTTGTCGACTTAATGTACATTCTACGCTCTTGTTGATTGCTGTCAGCGTTACTTAACGTGTTGTTGAGGTGAGTGGACGGCCCCGCATCCCGCTCACAACCAAGACGACACGACCACAGCGATGGACAGACCACCATTCATTTGTTCTTTCTCTCACTCTCTCTCTCTCACACACACGCTCTCTAATCCCCCGCCTGGGCCTCTCGTGGCGTCGACTGCCTCTATACTATTCGACGCCCATGGCGCTGCAGTCTGTGAGCTAAAGTTCTGAACGAGGCTGCCACTTGTGCGAGCGAGCCCCTGACTCACGAAGGCCCATTATCCACCGAGGAGCCATGTGCATGATGTCCTCGGCCGCTATCTTAATCTCGGCTAGCTGAGGATCCTTCGATTACGTTCATAGCAGTAAGGCAAACTCGAGGATCCTCTTGGCGTCGAGGGTGTAGATGAAGATAGAATGTGAAAAGCATGAGATCACCTTTGCATTCCGCCACTTGCAACTGTGCGTCAGGCACATTCTTGGCTCCTTAGGCTTCCTCATCCATATGAGGTTGAGTTTCCCACCTGACTAACAGAAGCATTGGCATGATATCGGCATGGACTGTGTGATTTCGAGCTATTGTCTGCGTCATGACTGAGTGATGGCGGTAATTTATTTTTTGACAAGCCACATTTTCCGTCGCCAACATTAGAATATTGATCCTATCACTTAATAAATTACACAAAATGTATTCAAAATCGTAAAATACCCATATGTTTTTCTAAATATATCAGGCTAGTTTGATCAACAGCCAATCGAATCGCAGTATTTGGATCATAGCAAAGCCAATTATGGGACAAATTATTGTAGTCTACAACTCTCTAGTCTTTCAACAAGAGCAGCTCTCGACACGCGAATTCGTACAAAATATCCAAGAGATTCAAGAAATTTTGGTCGTTTTTTCTTGCTAAGAAATGTTAACTTTTGCCCGAGATATGGGTTCTCAAACAAAACCATTCAGTCATGACGCGGACAGTAGTCGATTCGACAGCCGAGCAGTTGCATCACCATGGACGGACCTCTAAGATGCGCGGCTTCCGCTTCTTCTTGATCAGCGCTTATCAAGGCAACTTGACCAATCAGCTCTTATCAGCAGACGCACTCGAACGACCGTCGACTGAAGCCATTACCTCGTTCCAGGTTGTTCTCATTGCTATAGCTCGGCCTCGACAATCACTCTGGGTGATAAATCCCACAAGCGTCCTACGATGCTTTTTCTCAGGATTCTAACGGTGGCATCCAGGCTTCTTGTGCGGTTAGACTCGATCAAAGCGCTGAGCGGCCGCCTCGAAGTCCCCATTCTCATAATTCCAAGCTCGTGCTCAAAGCCGTGGAGCTCAACACAAGACCTGAAAAGAACTCTCATAGCCAGTCGAGCCATATGCCGCCGTTCAAGCGCATCGAAGTGCACACGCTCTCGAACGATTTCCGCAAGTCGACCCGCATCGTCGAGGACCACGAGCTCCCGAAGGCGCACGCAGGCCACGTCGTCGTGCAGAACCACTATGTCGGCATCAACGCCACGGATGTCAACATCACCAACGGCGCGTACACGACGCAGCCGCCACCCTTTGGCTGCGGTCTCGACGCCGTTGGCGAGGTCGTCGAGGTCGGCGAGGGCGTGACGGACTTCCAGGTCCACGAAGCCGTCTGCTACCGGAGTACGTACTGTCTGTCGTCGCATGTTTTTGTGTAGACACTTGTGTGAGGATCTCTCGCTAATTCACACTCATGTGCCTCTGCTGTTGTTGGTGTTGCTGCTCGGTGTCAACAGAGCTCGGGGCGTATGCAGAGTACGTCGAGGTGGACGCCACCACGTTGGTCAAGGTCCCGGTCCCATCGCCCGCGGTCCTGCCGCTGATCGTGTGCGGCACCTCGGCCTCGATCGCACTCGAACATGTCGGCCACATGAAGTCGAACGAGACCGTGCTCGTGACAGCCGCGGCCGGCGGCACGGGCCAATTCGTCGTGCAGCTCGCGAAACTGGCTGGGAACCACGTGATTGGCACGTGCAGTTCGGACGACAAGGTCGTGTTCCTCCGCTCGCTCGGCTGCGACCGCGTGATCAACTACAAGCAGGAGGACGTGGGCGCTATCCTCCAGAAAGAGTATCCAAACGGGATCGACCTGGTCTTTGAGAGTGTCGGCGGCGAGCTGTTGCGCGCGGCCGTGGACAACATTGCGGTGCACGGCCGCATCATCGCGTTCGGGAGCATCTCGGGCTACCACAAGACTTCGACTAGTTCAAGTGAAGGTGATTTGAATCCGTACGTCGTGGACGAGCTCGTGCCCAAGCTCCTGTTCAAGGCGGCGTCGCTGCGCGGATTCCTCTCGGGCTTCTTCCGCGAGCACTTTGTCGCGCACATGGACAAGCTCATGGCGCTGATCCACGACAAGAAGGTGGTGGCCGGCGTCGATCCAGCAACGTTCAGTGGATTAGAGCAGATTCCCGAGGCGCTCGACTACATGTACGCGCGCAAGAACATCGGCAAGGTCGTTGTCAAGCTCGTGTAGTTGGCATGTGCCACTATCTGTATGGCCTTGATCAATGGATTGAAGAGCCAGAACCGATTATCAGAGGCCGACGCTTTGATGCCCATCAATTGATCTTATGCATACGCTTCAGTATGTCAAAACGGTGGTCCTGTTCGCACGAAACCTGACTTGTTCACGGCGGTGTCACGTGATGCATCTTACTCTTCGCTTGACCACACGCGCACTCTTTATCGTGGGCAAACTCGCCGAACTTGTCCACTACGCGCGCTCTTTATCGTGGGCAAACTCGCCGAACTTGTCCACTACGAACGCCATCTTGACACGCTCGTTCGGCTCTTTCTCGGTCAGGAGTTGGATGAAGTGACAATGCTATTCGTTCATCGACTCGGGCTGATTTGGGGTGTTGCCGCGCCATGCTCCTTCAGCAGGTGGTTTAGTCCATGCCACACGCACACTTTGAGCAACAACAAATCCGTCGAAACGGTGCCGGTATGGCGCTCGAAGCCCCGGGACTTGACGACCACAGGGGTGTCCAACCAAAAATCTCTGTACACGGGCTCGCACGAGCCTTCGCCGATCTTGTTGACCTAGTTGAACACCAGAGCTGCGAGCCGCAGGTGCCACGAGTGCAGGCAGTGATTCTCTCGATTAACTTAAGTCTTCTCGCCAATCTCACTTTGCAATTCGCCTTGCGCGCCGCGACCCACGCCGCCATGAAAGACCGGCTCGACATCGATATGTCATCGAAGACCGCGTCGTTCCTGCAGACGCGGCCACATATTGAAGCGAATCAACGACGTCGCGATGCGCTCACCACCGACCATGTTTCGATGAGAAAAATGGTTGGCTGTGGCACAACGAGTGGGCAAGCTACTCGTACAAGAAGGTTATGTGTGTATTGATTGCAAGTGGTGACTAACTGATGAAGAATGGTGCAGCAGGCTTTTGGCTGTGCGATTTCTTAGAACGTTGGCACGGTGCGCACGTCGGCCCAGGCGTGCTTGGGGTTGGTCCAGACCTGGACGTTCTCGAAGACAGCGGCCGTGGTGGTGCCCGTGGTGATGAGCGAGATACCGTCAGAGCCCGTCTTGCCCTCGCACGGGTAGATGCGCGCCGAGAGCGCGAAGCGGTCGTTCACGAACACCTCAACGACCGACACGTCCACGAAGATGTTGAAGCGCAGCGGCTCGCGCACGACCTTGCAGCTCGCTGAGCCGGCGTTTTGAGCCACGTCGAAGAGCTGGAAGAGGCCCTGCGTGCTGTTACCGTCCGGGTGGTTCGCGGCCGTGAACGACGCACAGTCGGCCGTCGTGGTCTTCGCCTTGCCGATCACGACGCTCTTCGTGGCGTCGTCGTAAACCACGGTCGTGAGCTCATCGCCCGCCGAGCTGCGGCGCACGGTGAAGCCCACCTGAGCGCCTCTCTCAAAGGACGTGACCTCGGCGTAGAGCTCAAAGGACTTGCCCGTGGAGTTGAGCACCTGCTCCTTCGCCACGGTCGTCTTGGTGATTTTCTCGACTTTGTCGCCGCGCAGCAGCTGCACGGCCTCGTACGCCTTGCGGCCGAGCGTCTTGACGGTCTTGACGGTCGTGACCGTGCCGGCACAGTCCACGGAGCTCACGCTGGACACGAGCCAGTCGCCGGGCGCGCTCAGCGCGTTGGTCGAGTCCACAACGTTCTTCACAATCGCGATGCTCACCTCGCGCGGCAGCGAGAGGATGCCGTTCCAGCCTTGCGGCTGCTCGTCCGGGTAGCCCGTGTCCTCGGTGATCCAGCCGATGACCACGTCCTTGTTCGTCTTCGGATCTTTGTACACGGCGTTGGCGTACCAGAGGCTGTACTCGGTCACACCGACCGCCGTGGGCGTGAGGATGCCCGCGTTCGCGTCCACAGGGTCCGCGGCGCCGCCGTCCGTGCACCCAGGGCGCTGGGTCTCAGCGCCCGAGATGGAGCCAAAGGCCCACATTGGGTACCGACGTGGGGTGCCCTCGGCCGCAAACATCATGAGGTTGTGGGTCACGCCCTCGGCGTCCGCGACCTCGACGTAGTTGGTCGTCTCGAAGTTGAAGCCCCAGCTG
The DNA here is from genome assembly GCA_023334315.1 of Globisporangium alternatum. Taxonomy (NCBI): domain Eukaryota; phylum Oomycota; class Peronosporomycetes; order Pythiales; family Pythiaceae; genus Globisporangium; species Globisporangium alternatum. The sequence continues at coordinate 32,870 of JAASGT010000178.1, read as the reverse complement.
CCGCTGTAGGCCGAAAACGTCGTGTTCTTCTCCTCGGAGAGCAGGAAGCCCTTGTAGGTCCAGTCGAGGTAGTCGGTCGAGTGGTAGAGGAAGATGCGCGGGCCGACGTCGTGAATGCCGCCGGCCGTGATCAGGTAGTGGCTGCTGGAACTGTTCGCCGAGAGCCCAAAGTGCGCGTCCAGGGCCTGGGACTGGAACACGTTCGGGTCGCGCCAGCCCGTGACGTTCATGCCGTCGGGTGGGCCCATGATGACCGGCTGCTTGCCCTTCTGCCACGTCTTGCCGTTGTCGCTCGTTGTGGCGTAGTTGACGTGCTCGCCGAAGAGGTACGGCAGCGTCCAGGAGATCGGGAGCTTGGTCACGCCCGTGTAGAAGACCGTGTCCTTGCCCTCGACGGCCTTCTTGGCCGCAAAGCCCGAGAAGACGCCCAAGAAGTCCCACGTGTCCTCGTTCTTGAGCGCGTCTGGGTAGTCAGTCCACGTCACCTGGTTCTCCGACACGGCGTGGCCCCACGTCATGTTGCCCCACGACGTCTTCTCCGTGTTGGACTGGTAGAACATGTGGTAGAGCCCCGTAGCTTCGTCAAAGTACGGTCCACACGGGTCGTTCATCCAGTTCTTGCGCGCCAGGAAGTGAAACACCGGTCGGTGCTTGAGGAACGCGGCCGAGCCCGGAGCAGCGGACGTGATCGTGATCGCGCCGGCGTCCTGAGCTTCGACGCCCGTCGAAGGCGCGCTCGTGGCGCACAGTAGCGAGCCAAAGACGAAGGCCGCGAGACTTGGGAAGACCTTCATGGCTTGGTAGAGAAAGAGAGAGTTGGAGAGCTAGAAGGTTGGGAGGCTTGTGCGGAACTCGGCGAGTTTGGAAGTGAGCTCCTTACCTGAAGTGGGAGTTTGCACGGTGCTCGCTGCTGGTGCTACGGCGGTCCAGCGGTCCGCAAGTTCAAGCAGAGGGCCATGGACAGACAGTCGAATGGCGAAAGGACGTTAATCCAGAAGCCAAGGGGAGGCTGAAGCAATGAATGGGATCCAAGCACCAGAGTGCAACTTGGTGCGGTCTCTTGCGCATCAAATGGCACGCACAAAGCTGAAGCAGGGTGAGAACCTGTATAATGTTATGAGTGCAGGAGTGAATGTTCAATGGGAATTGTATCAAGAAGCAACCTCTATGAATGAATGGTGGCTGGGATTTGCTGGTTGCGATGGGGACAATACAATCTGGTTAATCGTAAATCCAGTTGAGGGACATGAGGCGAGCCGACTCGGTGGTCCAAAGCAAAAGTAGATAAACGAAATGTTAAGTCAGTGCTAATCCGTTTGTGTGATTCCGATATGTTGTTTCTATCATAAATGCACTGATCTTAGATATAGATGTAGAAATTTGTAAAAAAACGGGATAATGTCCGACCAGGTGCTTCGGGCTCGTCAATCCTGAACGATTTGCAAAGCTGTTGATCGAATGCGCAACTTCAAGTACGAGAAATCAAGTTACCTCAAGGACGCGGCTCGAGACACACATTTTTGTGTTTGCGACTGGATATTGCTGTTAATAGTATACTGCTGGACAATCCCAGAGAATTTTTTGGTAACTCTCTTTGATTCTATACTTTTTAGTATACGTTGTCTGGATAAAAGAGGCAGCAATATTGGCTCAATTCTATCATAGATCCATAATCTGTGCCTCTAACCACTTGCGTTTGAAGCATGAACGCCGCCTGCCCAGGATGATCGCTTGAGTCTTGGGCCGTGACGGATACTCACTCGAGACGAGCGTTGTAAACCAGTGAACTGACCGGTTTGCTGCAGGCTTACTCGACCACATCGCTTTGCTTTGTTCATCACACTGTGCGGCAATGACAATGGCAATGGTGTATAAGCATCGGCGGTGTCTTTGTCTCGTTTCAAGAGAGCTGCTCTGGGTGCTATCGGATACATTCCCATTGTCTGGATAACGATGGCGATCTCTATTGGATGGATGCTGGGGAGAACACTGAGAAAAGGTAAGACGCGTAATGGCTCTCTGGCTCTATTACGTGGCTTCGGAGCGCATCTCGTGGGTTCGCTTTTGCTTCGTTGAAGCTGTATGGCAAGTCTCAGGTAGCAACACCAGCAACTCTCGTTTTCAAGACCAACCAGTAGAAATGGACTAAAATCGATGAAAGTGGGATGTAACAAGTCGCACGCGTATTTATTTGGTTAACTATTGGTCTATACAAGGGTGCAGAACGCAATGGAAGATGCATATTGAGCATGGTCGCGTGATGTGTCTATCGATCGCATCTTCTGCTTTGAACGCATACAATTGCGAATCATTGCGCTTGGTGCTGCATTCGTAGAGCCTTCGGTTCTCTCCTTGCGCTGCTCGCCTATCGGCGTCGGCGATCGCACCTTGTGGCAAGTTGTCGCTTGCCAATCGCGAATCGGATGCGACTTGGTCCTGGTCTGGACATTCTGTGTCGTGTATCTAGTGGGTGCTTAATACACCCTGCGCAGAGCAGACTCCATAGTCGATGTCTTTTTCTAGCGCCGTCATCTCCGCTCGCGACCCCAGCACATATTTCTTTCTTCACCATCTCCATTTTATCTGCTGCTTCACCCCGCCTGCGTCATTGGGTAGGTTCGTGGACCATCGCGGAAGCGCTGGTGCCTGTTTTTGCCTCCGCCGTTGTACTTGCGAGGGCCGCCGCCACGCCATCGCCCGCCGCGCGCATAGCCAGTTGAGTAGTACGCGGGTCGGAACGACGGTGCGCTCTGCGAAAAGCCCATCGCTTCCAGGTTCAGTTGGTACTTCACGCGCTCCTCGTCAGCAAATGCACGACCGCTCGGGAACACAAACTCGGGCAATTCTTCCCAGCTCAGCAGTCTTGCGTCCGCCGTCATGCTCGGCTGCTTGTACTCGAACTGCTGCAGATCTGTCGCCATGAAGAAGCGGATCGTCTGCTCGAGGATGCTTTTCACCTCCGGGTCGTCCTTCGGGGGGAGAGGCACCGCGATCATCGGGTTGCTTCGTCGGCAGTGGAACTCGATTCCGATGAGCATGCACGATCCTGGAGTGACGCCACTGCCGGTGTGCGGGAAGTACGTTGGGAAGGCGTGCACTCGGGATACCAAGTTCACATGCTGGACACTGTCCACCAGCTTCCGCAGTCGCGAGGCCACGAACTTGCCCCACTTGTGCATTTCACTGGGAGTATCGGCTTGGAAGTTTACCACCAAGTACGTGTCGTAACGGATGAAGAAGTTCGATGGCTCGAACAGCTTCTCCCACGGACACGATGGCGCTTCTTGCATTTCGTACGTGAGAGTCACCGGCTCGGAAATCATCTCGCCAGAGTAGAAAGAGTCGAAACTCGCAAATCCTCCACACGAGACACTCGCTTCGGAATCTTCCAATTCGTTCGAGGCGTTAGGCATCGAACTTGGGACGCCAGCGGCAGCTTCAGCCAGGTAGCGCGCTCGCCAGAACTCTTCGTAGATGACTGAAAACGTCGACTGCGACACTTGCACAGACGAGTTCATGTGTGGGTACGCTGGCGTGATGATCGGCATGATATGCGCGCGGTCGTAGATGTTCTGACGAGGATCCCACATCTCAAAGCCGAGACCAGCATCGTAGATCACATTGAGCATGACTGGCTGCGGCCACTGCCACTCGGACATCACTTGGAAAAACCGCACAAACACCTTTGCAGGTTCCGCATCAGGATACATCTGGCAAACGAACGCTACGAGGATGGCCCAGCTGATGCCACCCAGGTACCCCAGCTTGGCAGAGTAGATCCCTCGGCGACGAGCCCACGTGCGAACCGCGCGAAGAACAACTCGGAACACTCGGCGCTTTGGCACAAGGCAGAGCAACATCGAGCTCACTCGAGGCGCGTTCAGACTCTTCATCGACGCAGCATGGACGTTCACCAACATGTGATCCGAGTCAATTTCTTGGTGTGATTCTACACACGACATCGGCAATCGCGCAAAGAGCAGATCCATGCTCACACCAAGGAACGACAGCGATATCAAAGGAACGTACGCATGCGGCACAGGGGCCAAATGCGTCACACCCTCCGTCTCCTCCAGAGTCTTCGAGAACGAGCCAAAAAAGTCTTCATGGGTCACGTGGTATGGCACAACGCAGACAGCATCGATGTCGGAGTTCGGGTCGTTCAGTCCAAGTCGGTACGAACCCGCGAGAAAGAGCGACCCACTCGTGATCGCGACATGCTCTTGACTCAATCCACGTTCAGTCCCAACCACCTTCACCCATCGCGTCAGGATGTCAGACAGCAACTTGAGCACTTGGAGCTTGTGCGTACGGGCTGCTGGCGCATCCGTCGGCGCCAGCTCATCCACGTACTCAAGGAACGACTGGGAAATCATCGGACTGATCTCCGTCTGACCGGGGCTTTCAACGACGCTTCCAACCGCTGGGACGAGGTGGCACTTATGGTACAGCACATCACGCGCTTCGTCGAGCGCGCCCATGTGGATGTTCGTCTGCAAGTTCTGCGCCATCTCCTGAGAAATCACGCACTGCCGAGCTGCGTGCTCCACCGACCACGATAGCGCGTTCGCTTCTTCGTATTCACGGTGAGCCGAGAACTCTGCTGACAGATCGTTAATCCGGTCCATCAGCATCATGGTTTCATAGTCTTGTTCTTCTTCGAGGGACATCACGTCAGAGAGAACTTCGTGCTCATCCACGTGCGAGTGCGGTCGGTTCAGGTCGACGCGAGTTCCGAAGCCTGCCCCCGGACTGTGGCGCGGACTCGGACACGACGACTCGGCAGTTGATTCACTGTTCGTATCTTCGCAATCCAGTTCGGACAGATCATCGTCGCAGCTGCTCTCCATCGCACAATGCTTCTGCCGTTGTGCGGTCAGACTCGCCTCAAAAACGGAGTTGCTCGAAATACCAGACTGGTCAACTGCGGCTGCTGATTCTTCCGCGCTTCCACTGCTACCAGATGCAGTGTCTTCGTTTATTCGCACAGGATCTTCAGCACGAATCGAGCACATCTTCGAGTCAGGGACACTCATCGCACGAGTGCGCATCGTTTGCTGGGAAGAAGAATCACTGCGGTCGCTCACGGTCGCAAAGTGTACGCTAGCGCTCTTCATTTCGCTGAGGTCAGCGTGGCTAACCTTCTTGGAGTCGGAAAACAGCCACAACGGCAGCCCGGATCGTCGCAGCAGGACGAGATCGGCCGAGGCAGAACGTTCGCGTGTTCGAGGCACTCTTTCGTCGTCCCTCTCTCGTCGTGCAGCAGCTTTTCGCGGAGACGCAAACAGCGAGTTCACTGATGGCTTGGTGGCAGGCGACTTTGGTGCTTTAACTTCTTTCTTCGCGCTGTCACTGGTTGACGTTGAAACCGCACCCACTTTGACATCGTGATGTGCAGCAGACTTGACATTTTGCTTCTTGTTACTGAGGCCGTCGCTCGACTTCTTCTCCGCATTCATATTAATACCGCTCTGCTGGCTTTGGACAGAGTCATTTCGCTTGCGGAACGTCGGCGAATCCACAATTCTCGACACACTGCGCGAGCGAAGGAGCTTTGCGCGCTGGCACGTCGTCTGTCGAGGCTTCTGGTCATGCTTGGCACCGCGCTGATGTCGCTGATCGCGTTTCTGAGGGGACGCACGCGGCGCGAGGGGTTTCTGTGGCATGGCCACCCCGTTCTTGACAGCGTCTTTCCACGAGAGCGGCGCGGCGGTGGCATTGTCACCACTGCTAACCGCGATGGCTGTCGGCGGCATGTTTGTACTGTTGTTTGGACGAATCACCATGCTCATTGATGCTGGAGACGTCGACTTGTTCGTTCTGCTTCTGTCGGCGCACTGCTCTGTCGATGGAGCGAATGACTCGAGATGACAGTGGAGGCGGCGAGAAGGCGAAGTGCGCAAGCCACGAATCGGAAAAACTGTGGACACGCACGAAGAAGGTAAATTCGAAATTCGCTGCTGGATGCCGGATGTCGCGGTGAGCTAACTGCCTGACGTTTCACCACGCGATGACTCTTCCTTTAGCGCTCACTTGCTTGCTTGCTCGCAACTGCTCTTTTCTTGACTTCTTTGATGACGAAGAACGCGCACAGCTCGCTCCAAAATAAAGCGACGAGTGCGGTGCTGATCGATCGCATATCACAGAGACAAATAAAAAGACATCACAAGAAAGTGGAGACTCGTTAGCACATTGAGAAAGAACGAGCGAGAACACAGCGCGCCTCACATTTGTGCATGCGCGCATCAATCAGCGTGTGGTTATGCGCACCTTGTTGCTTCTTAGTTGTCTCCTTTGAAGACCGCTCACTCGAGATGCGATGAGAGATGGGTTGGGACAACTGCTTGCGTTCACGAACGTGGCGAGACGGACAGACAGCTGATTTGAGCTATGGAAACTATCGGGGGAAGGAGACGCAGAAGGCGACGAAGAGCAACAACCGATCGCTGCTGCTGTTCGCGTTCTCTCTCTCTCTCCTGCACGTACGTACGGCGCGCGGGCGTTCGCTTGTGGCTGAGCTGCTTGCGCTTCTTGGCGGTTGTTTTTCACGACTGGGGAATGCGCCATTTCGAATGCAAAGAGGAGTGATGGTGTCCTTGGCCAACAGAGACCTGTATAAATACAAATCACTGTAGTTACCAATAATACTGTACAAAGTAGTATCCATCCAACAAATTCGAAGCCGAGTTTGCACTGCAAGATATAAATTATCAGAGGTCACGCACATTCGAAAAAGCGTCCAGAGGCGAGATGACCTGTTCGCAAACGCACTGGAAGTGTTCGGTTCGCCCATCCTCACGTAAGACGTTACCCTACCCCCGTCCGCCGTGGCTCTCTTTCATTTCATGAGCCGCCAAAAAGAGCGAGTGTTGAAGCGCAATGGACGGCGGAGAGTGCGCCTACGCCGTCGACATACAAAAACCAAGTCAAGCGCTGAACCTTCTCGTGGAATTGATGAGCGCGCAATGCGTGCGTGGCAAGAGGCTGACTTCAACGTCGCTGGCCCAACTGCCGGTACCGTCCGTCCGCCAAACCACAGCCGCCCGTTCTTCGCTGCTCCACCTAAGAATAAGATCCGATTTTTTGCTCGACTGATGTGTTGTTTGTCGACTCAACCGCAAAGAACTTGCTCGCACGAGTCAATTTGGACGCTGCTGTCTCAGCTGTTCCACCGCCACGTTCCTCACATTCCACTTCCCCAGAGATTCCCTATGAAGAGCCGATGATAGATCTGTTTAATCTATCAAATGCCTTTTTAAAGTACTACCCATTTTATTTTATATAAAGTAATTTTTTAAAATGCATAAAATGACAAGTAAAGTTATGAATTAAATATGTGAGGTCGAATCTGGACAGTTCTCCACAACGAAACCGGTTGGCGTAATCACGACCCTCCACAACACGCCCAATTCAGATTCAGGTGCTCGATGACCAGAGACCACGACCTTCGTTTTGCAAGACCCGCAGCAGACTTTCCACGAGCAATAGCTCACTTGCCGTACGCTATAGCCATTGCTCTGGGAGACTGACGAGAGACTCCACGTCTCGATGGCTGTTCTACACATAGCCTCACAAACAATAACACGGCATCCTCGACGTCCCTTTTCGTAGTTGAATTTCGCGCAGAGCTCACGAATGTGAACGAGCAGTGCATACAAATGCCAAGTGTGAGGGCAGTTTCTCGAAGTGGACGCGTCGACAGTGACGCGTCGACAGTGACGCGTCAATAAAGCCTTGTCCATGAGACATGCAAAGCGGTGATTAGGGTTCGACACACGCCTCCGAAAACCAGGCCGCTGGTACAGTGTACCACTCGACAAACTTGTTGCACTTGTAGATGTGGACAACAATGCGGCGGGCATCATGGACACCAACCGCTCGTCGATGATGCCGGGAGCTTCAGTGCATGCGCACGCCGGCAGTCTGTCGAAAGTAGCGGTGCCCAGTACGTACTGGTAAGTCTCATGATTGCATTGTGAAATACGCTGATGGCTCAATTATGCAGAGCGGTTGGCTGGTGGCGGTTGTTCAACGTGTCGCGTTTTTTTGGCGATCACACTCTGTGTGCGGATGACGCCCCAAATCCATATCCATCCATCAGAGTCTGATGGATGGCGCTCGCATCGCGCGGCTGACTGACGAGACCGCTCTCTCTTTCGTTTTGCAGTTTGTATGGCGATACGGAAGTGCAGGTGCACATCAGAGGTACCTTATCCTGGAGTCATTCGAGTCCAGTAATGCGCTTTGCGGTCGACTACGAGAGAGCATGGGAGGACTCATCGCCTAGACTTCTTCTGCGTGAGAGTAATGCTGGCAAGGTATTGCGCTCATGTTGAGTGGAGTCACTGCACTGGAATGGCTGCACGAACGAGATGGCGCACTGAGTTCCGTGGACAAGTTCCAGTCGAGATTCATACGAGTATGGAGCCATGGGAGGCCCATCCAACTTCAGCCACGGTTCATGCATGCATCTGTCTGATTCAGAGGCGAGCAGTGAGCTCAAGAACGTACTCGACGTCCAGGTATGTAGTCGACATGGAAGACATGGAATTCACTGTATACATGCTAGCAAGAGGTCCGGACTCACAACGCCTCGCCTCTCTGTGCTCATAGTCGAGTCGCGTCGCTAGACGTGAATGCTCGGTGGCGGCGCTAGCATTGCGACGTCGTTGAGCCACCGCAGGATGTGGACACGACTACAAGAGCGACTGACGCCGCGCACTTCGACAAGGTCGATGGTGTCGCGGTAGTTGGCGAAGAGGAACGCGAGCACGTCGAGCCGGCCTTTCATGGCTGCGTGCGTCGCGGCGCGCACGGTGCAGCCCTCGCGTCGGTGCTCGTGCAAGAACTGGAACACTGGCAGGTGGCCGCGGATCGCGCTCTCGTCCATCGCGGCGGTCGTACAGCCTTCCAGCCGGTGGTGGTGCAGCCACTGGACGACCTCCAGGTGGCCCTCTCGCGCCGCCGCGTCCATGGCTGCGGTTGTGCAGCCTTCCACGCGGTTCTCATGGAGCCACTGAATGACGGTCAAGTGCCCGTTGGCCGCTGCGCTGTCCATCGCGGCGGTCGTGCAGCCCTCGCTCCGGTGCTCGTGAAACCACTGCAGCACATGGAGGTGTCCATTTGTCGCTGCGTGGTCCATCGCCTTGGTCGTGCATCCGTCCAGCGGATGATTCGTGTGGAGCCATTGTACCACGTCGATATACCCACCCGCTGCAGCGTTGTCCATTGAATCGGTCAATGCGGCGAGCGGTGTCCGTTCCTGCATGCGCGCTCTGCGAGGAGATCTAGCGATGAGGAGCTCTTCAGTGTCGCGGTTCTGCTGCAGCCAGCGCAGCATCGGCAAGTCGCCGCGAGTCGCAGCACCCACCACACTACGCAGCGTGCAGCCTTCGTCGCGGTTCGCATGGAGCCACTGGACGACTGCGGCGTGTCCGTTCGCTGCGGCGCTGTCCATTGCGTTGGCCGTGCAGCCTTCACTTCGCGTCCGATGCAGCCACTCAACCACATGGAGGTGACCGTTCGCCGCCGCGAGGTCCATAGCCTGTGTGGTCGCGCACCCGTCTCGATCGTAACCGTGGAGATGCAACCAATGCAGAGCACCCAGGTGGCCGTTCCTCGCAGCGTTGTCCATTGTACCTGGCGACCAGTCATTGCTGCTGTTGCTGCTGTGAGTGAAGAGCCACTCCATGACGTGTACGTGGCCGTTCTCCGCCGCAGTGGCCAGAAGCGCTGAGAAGAACAGAGGTCTCTTCGCCACTGTATGCAGCCAGATCACTGTCTCGAGCTGTCCACTCGCGACCGCCGCATGCAGTGGGTTCGTGAATCCGACCATGGCGCGCCACTCGAGGGGGCGATTGTCAGCGAACCACTGCAGCACGTGGATGTCGCCATTCCCAGCCGCCTGCTCCAGTGCGTGTGGGTCGCACAGGTCGGCCGGATAGTGGCGGTCGAGCCAGCGAATGACGCGCAGGTCGCTGTCCAGGCCACTGCCACTTCGCACCGCTTCGATCATTACGCCTCGCACGTCCACGCCTCCTTCAGGTGATGGGAGATAATGGCGTTGCAGCCACTCCAGTACGTGAAGGTGACCCCCACGCGCTGCTTTGCACATGGCTTTCTCAAACTGCGCCTCGCGAGTCTCAAGGTTGACGTGGTCGCACTGCTCGTCGTCGCCGCTGCTGTTCATCACCAAGCGCGCGAGCAAGTGCACGTGGCCTCGAAACGCAGCCTTGTCGATCGTCCACTGTGGTGAGACGTCCAGCAGCGCGCTTATCGCGTCCATGACGTGGTGCAGCGCATTTACATCCGGTTGCGCACGCAGCACCACCGCGACGCTCGTAAGAGGGGAACGAGTGCTCATGCCGTCGTTCCTTGTTGGCTTGTGAACTGCCTGGCTTATGAGCTGTTGTTGGAGAATGGCGATGTTAAATGAGGGAAGAAGAACAAGACCAAGTTGAAGTTGGTGACAAGCGAGAAAATCGAAGTCCATACAAAAATCAAGGCAAACATATTATCAGGAGGCGGCCACAATTGATGCGCATCAAAAGTGATTGACGGCGGTCTCTGATAGCTGGTTCTGGTGGTGCAACATGGCGGTATGCGCTCCTCGGTCTCTCTTTCGTTAGTGCTTGCAGCCGCCCGTGATCTTGAGGCATCGCGTGCTCTCAAAGATGCTGAAGAGGTTCGTCATGACGGACCACACGAGCGCCAGCAGACAGTACGTGATCGTGATTGCGCCCAACGCCTTGCTGCTGCCGCCGTCCCTCTTGAGCCGCTGGGTCTCTTCTTTCTGCCGTGGCAGCCATACGAGGAACGCGAGCGAGACGATCTTGGACGCGTACGAGAGCAGGATCGTGATCGTCACGTCCCGTCTCACGATGTGCGTGTCATTGAGAATATCCTCGTTGTAGACACTGAAATGGGCGTTGAGGCTCTTGGTGAGCGCCGACGAGAAGGGTCCGCTGAGGTTGCCCACGGTGGTCATGAGCCCGTAGATTGCGGCTTCGTTGCCGACGTCCGCGAGCTCGACGACGACGTAAGTCGAGATGATGAAGCCAACCCCGGTGGGCACAGCCTCGACGATCGGCAGTCCGAGCCAGAACCACTGGCTGCGCACGACGTCCCAGACCGTGAGCATCGTGCAGACGGAGTCGATGGCTACAATGCTCAGCGTCGTCACGGCCGTCATCGTGCGCCAGTTCCAGTGCAGACCGTACCTGCCCGTGAGCGTGAGCGTGGCGACTGTGATGCCCGCGCCGATGATCTGCGCGATCGAGATCGAGAAGCTCGTAGCCCTGGCCCAGTAGATCGTCACGGGGTCTGCGGCCACGTAGCTCAGGCCGCCAAAGACGCCAGAGAAGAAGCTGTAGGCGATCACCTGGTAGATTGCGCGGCGCTGGATCGTGGACCAAAGCATCGACAGGTACGCACGCACACAGGGTGGCTTCACTGGGTGTTCCTTGACAAAGAGCCACGTCATGGGGATCACCGGTAGACAGAAGAGCGCGAGCACTAGCATGCACGTGGGGAAGCTGATGCCAAAGTCAAAGTCTCCGCCGTACGGTGGTGAGCTCAACCCAAAGCCCACGAGCACGCTCGCGAAGATCGTGAAGAGGTTGCGCACCGTGTAGATCGCGGTTTGTGTCTGTCCGCGACAGGCTAGTGGCTCGCGCTGCGCGTACTCGACCACAACGCCGTCGGCTGCGACATCGGCGACGAGGTACCCCAAGGTCGCGGCCATCATGAGGATGATGTACTTGCCGCCGGTCTCTGGGGCCGTATGATTGATCGCAAGTCGCTGAGCGTCCGTGTAGTTGATGGGCTTGAGCTTGCGCCACGAGGCCTCGGGGAAGTACGGCGCGCCGACCGGTGTGAGCGCCATGGCCAGCAGGCACACAAGGCAGAGCGTCCAGCCGAACACCATGTACGGCCGGCGACGGTAGCCACAGACCGGGAAGCAGTCGGAGATGATGCCCACAAAGACCTTGAGCGACCATGGGATGCCGAGCAGCGCGCGCGCGGCCGTCGTCGCCTGGCCCTCCATGTTGAGGTAGTAGCTCAGGAACGGCGTGACGGTGCTCGGCAGCGTGCCCATGATGAGCCCCACGGCCGCGTACTGCGCCAGGAGGCCACAGGACTCGCGCGAGAGCAGGCTCGGAGCGCCACCGGCGCGCAAAGCCCCGTCACCATTGTCAGCAAGTTCTTGATCACCAAAGTCGCCACTTGGGTGCTGCAAGTAGTGCGAGTCACATGGCGTCTGGGGCTTGTCGTATTTCGCGGAACTTGGCAGCGAGACGCGCTCGAGAATGACGCTAGTGCGGTTTTTGATGGCGTCGGTCGACACTCTTCCCAGCATCGTGACGTGGCGTTCGAAACAAGAAGCAGGCTTGGTCTGCGCTCTGGAAAGAACTGGAAAAGTTGAGAAGTGACGAGATGAATAATGCGAGGTCCTGAGAGCCTGAGCACCTCGACGCAACTGAGTGGAGCGAGGTGATGGTGTACGACCATCGTGCGGTGACAGCGCGCGTGCTACTGAAGCACATGATCGCACAACGCTGCACTTCGGGATCTCATTTGCATCGCTTGCTTTATTGTCGACCGTGAGAGCTCTACGCGGGAAGCTCAGCCAGTGGGGTGAGTGCGAATGAACCATGAATCAAACGAGCACGATTGCTCTTCAGCTCGTTGTACAATGCGCACTCTCACCGTCAAGGTATCCACCCAAGCGCTATGACGCAACACAATGTGGTCCATACAAAGTTTCAGCAGCACTATATTCACGAGCAAGGCACATCATCCCAATAATACCTGGTACCGAACTGAACGCCTCGCGAGCTCCATTAGCTGCTTCTTCATCTCCATCATCTACTCGTTTCCGTATAGTCTGGTAGCATCGCGTCGCTGTGCGTTGCCACGTTCGTCGGTATTTGTGTGCTGATGCTGCTGCTTGTCTTGGCAAAATACTGCTGTTCTTGTGGCGACAGCGCTTTGTTTACAGCGACTCCATGATGCTCTGCGACTCGGGCGGGTACATCTTGGAGATCACGACCTGGCGATAGAGCACGCCGGCTTGCTCCTGCGCGCTCGCGAGCGCCTGCTGCTGCTCGGCGCTGCCGGCCGCGAGGTTCTTGTTCTTGTGGAAGTCCTCCTTCACGCGGCGCTCGGCGTACTTGCGGTAGTTGTAGCTCTACGCACAGAGCAATTTAGCGTGCAAGGTTAGGTTAGTATGAGACGTAAGAGCAAGCCGATTACAATGCAACACAGAGCACGGCGCACCTCGAACTTGGACGCGTTGCGCAGCATCTCCTTGTATAATCGCAGCACCTGTTGCTTGGACGCCATGGTTGCTTGCTGTTTGCTTTTTGATTTGGAGCTCGTGGTGGATGTGTGAAGAAGATGACGGTCGATTGGGCAACTGTACCAGTGTACCAGTAGATGTACCACTTTGAATGGTAAACTGTACCACGTTTGGGCTGGTAAACATGCTCGAAACGAGCCGACACGAGCCGTACCGAGCCGAAGCCAAAGCCCATCAACCAAGAAAAACCTGAATTCTCGAAAGTGAATTTCAGCAGTGATGTGGCTCTGAAATTCATTTTAACCCGTTGTTTGAACATGCGAGGGCGAGCCTGAAGAGACGTAAAGTGATACGAGCGAAGCTCTTGTCGGCAAAGTAAACCAGTCCATTAAGCCCTGTGCGTGTGCATTCAGCACCATCAAGCTGCCAATACGACTTGGTCCACCCCCATGGAGGTCCTATGAAGTTGATTGATTGACTGATTGATTGACTCAGATACCGAGAATTCCGAGCAAAGCGAACACCACCACGATGAAGAGAGTTCTCTGATACTATGACTGAGGCTTTCGCGCTCTCACGCGACGTACTCTCATACGAAAGTTTGCAAACGACCGAGAGAAGGGGCCGTGTAGAATGGATTGCTGCACGACAACGATGACTGGAGACGTCCCACTCAACATGAAGAAGCCAAAGCGAAGCCCCGTGCAGTGGCTGCGCGATCTCTTCCGCTTCAAGACCAAGAAGGTATGTTGGTCCTCGCTTACAATGTCCTGCCTTTCTATCTGTCTCCTATACTAAGGCTGACGCTGGGTCGTTCACTGCCCCCAGCATCGCTCCGAGACTCTTCTTCATATAAGCACTCCACGCACGCCGCCAGCCCCTCCAGTTCAGCCCATGAGCCCGAACTCTGGACTCACGGACGACGAGAAGGACATGATCTACCGGGCCACGCGCCGAGACGGCGTCTGGTATATGTGCGCGAAGCGCCACCCATACCTGGTCACAGAGTGCGGCACGCCCATGCAGATGGCCACATGTCCGACCTGCGGCAGTGTGATCGGCGGCAAGCACCACAAGTTCATTGGCGCATACCACACTGGCAGCTCGTTCTTCACCAGGAAAGGCGTTGTGTGAGCGAAGAGCTCTCTTTCGAGAGCGAAGACAAGATGGCTACATTTCGAGAGGTGGCGTGGGTTTGGTGCGTGTTTGTATGGAAAGCCACGGCGTTATAGTGAGTAGCGGTAATGCTTATGTACGTGCGTGTGCTTTAATATACAGCTACGTGAGAATGAATCGCGCTAGGCTCGGCTTCATGATGTCGATGGAATGTTGTCACGATTGGTCTATGCAGGTATCATGCGCATCAAAAAGGTCAATGTCACAAACGTCATGTCACTGATTACGTCACTCTTCTGAATATAATAGTAGACGGCTCACTCGGTTTCACTATCCGTCTGTCGACTTTCCGTCATCTAACGCTCAATCGACAATAACATAGTGAAACCAAGTTATATGTCTATTGCAATTAACAGTACTGCTATACATACTGTAACGAACAGCCTTGCTTCAAATATTGTTCTGTCTGTCAAAGTACTACAGACAGCTCTTCGCACCAACCAACCGCGAAAAGCTCCGCCAATCGCCAGGAGCAGAAAGCGGTTGTCGTCGGTGCCAGCGATCACAGCGCTACGCGTGCGCGCATTGAAAGAGACAGAGAGTCAGCATGGGCCGTAAGGGAGGACGCGCGTTGAGCACGCTCGTGCGCGCTGAAGAAGCCGCCGAGGAGGAGATCCTCGAGACGCCGGCGCTCAGTTCATTCGCGGAGGGCGGCCACTCGGACGACGGCAGCGACAGCGACGACGAGGAGGACGAGGAAGCCGAGCTGGAGCGCCGCCTCGTGGAGGAGCAGCTCCGCGAGGAGCAGGAGGCCAGCAACCAGGCGCAGAACAAGGGCATCTACAACCGCGAGGCGCTCGTGGCCATCGCCGCCGAGTGGAACCAGGAGAAGAATCTGGCGTGGGTCGAGACGCTTGACACGTGCGAGTTCCCGCTCGAGCTCGAGAACGTGCACGACGACCTGAAGCGCGAGGTGGCGTTCTACAACCAGACGCTCGCGAGCGTGCGCTTTGCGCGCGACCGCCTCAAGCGCGAGAACATCGCGTACAAGCGCCCCGAGGACTACTTTGCCGAGATGCTCAAGAGCGATGCGCACATGGCCAAGGTCAAGGACAAGCTCATTTACGAGCAGAAGAAGATCACAGCGGTGGAGGAGCGCAAGAAGTCCCAGGCGCATCGCAAGGTCGCGAAGGAGATTCAGGCCGAGAAGTTGAAGCAGCGCGCACAACAGAAGAACGAGACGCTCGACGCTGTGAAGCAGTGGAAGAAGCGAAAAAACAGTGACAAGAATGGCCTCATCGACGACAAGAACGACGAGCAGCTCGAATCGATCGTGAACGCGAACAACAGCAACAAGCGCAAGCGCGACGACAGTAACTACAAGGGCGAGAACGACAACAAGAAGCCGCGCGTCAACCACGTGCGCGAGTCCAAGGACAAGAAGTTCGGCTTTGGTGGCAAGAAGCGCTTTGCCAAGCGTAACGACAAGGAGAGCACAAACGACTTCTCGCAGTTCCCGGGCGCGCGCAAGGGCGGCGCTCCACGCGGAGGTCCTCGTGGCGGCAAGCCAGCGGCTGCGGTTCGCGCCGGTGCCGCGAAGAACAGCAAGGCCACGCCAAAGGGCGGAAAGCGTGCTGGCAAGGAGAAGCGCACAAATCAGCGCACCAAGGGCCGCAGGTAGATAGACGGAGGTCGAGACGCGACGATGGACGGATAAAGGTGAGCGACTGACGCCAAGGACGCAGGTGCTAGGAGTACGAAGAGCCGAGTAGACCACGCAGCTCGCTGAAGAAGGAACCTGTGCGTTCGATATATAGAGATAAGCTATCTACACGTTTTTCATATGTTACACACTCACAAGAGCTTCATTTCGCTGTTGCGCTTTGACTGTTGTTAGTAGGAAGATGGCAGTTCCCATGCGGTCTCCTGCGTGATGCGGTTGACGTAGTACACCTGACTCGTCTGTGGGTCGAACACTTCTTCCCAGGTTGCCAGTGCACTCTCAGCAGCAGTTGACGGAGTCGTATACTCGTAGGCTTGGTAGGCGTCACCGCCACCATCCATTGCTGAATATTGTGATTGGGAGTGATGATCAATGTAGCCATCTGTGCTCTGAGTGGGTACAGCGGCGCCAGTGCCATATCCATAGCCATCATAGCCCGGCGCTGTGGTCGAGTAGCTCTGTTGTTGCTCTTGGTAGCCGTCGTAGTAGCCGGCACTGTCACTCCATTGACCGTCAGGTTGGTAGTAGCCCGTCACATCTCCATAGTACCCGTCTGCTGCTTGTGGTGGTGTGATGTACGAGGGAGTGATGGACCCACCTTCAGCTCCAGCCTCTCCATTCGCGTAGCTGTATCCATCATCATTGTAGTACGCATCGGAGGAAGCGTTGTACGCACTGGTGTTGTAGTCGTAGCTCTGCCAGGCGCTCGCGTTCCCGTCCGGAGCGTAAAAGTACCCGCTGCTGTCGACGAGCGGGTCCGCCGAGTACAAGGTCGAACACTCGGCTACTGCTGAAGGTGCTGCTGTGCCAGTGGCATAGTCCGTGTACCCGCTGTAGTCGTAGCCAGTGTAGTTGTGGCCATTGTAGTCGTAGCCATTGGCCGAGGCGCTGTAATCGTAGCCATCGAACGCTGTCGTCGCTGCTGCTGGCGCCTCAGCCCAGATTCCACTGGCTTGAGTCGAGCTTGGAGCGTAGTATTGATACTCAGCATTAGCCGGCACACTTTGATCAACAGGTGCGAGCTCCTCCACCGGCTTGAGCTCTGAAGCTGCAACGGTAGCGGCAGCTCCAGTAGCAGCATTGGAGTCAACTTCAGCACGCGCTTTCCGCTCTTTCTCGTCCTTCGCACGGCGCTGGTTCTCCTTCCGATCCAGCATCCGCTGACGCCTCCAGGCCCAGAAGCGCTCAGCCCTGTAGACCACATCACCATCCCGATCATGCACAGTGTCAGTTAGGAATCACACCACGACACAAAGGCATAGCAGCAACGTACAGCGAGTGGTTGATCCACACTACGCGCCGCGGGTCCATTGAGTACTCGACGAGGTACATCACAAACATGTGCTCCTGCGGTGCGTCCTCTCCAGCCTCGTCTTTCTCACTTGTTGACAGGCTCTCTTCGGCATCCTCACTCATCACCAGAGGCTGAGCTAGCGGAATCATCCGTTCCGTCAGCTTCTCCTTTGCATCGAGGTCCACCAGCAACTCGTCAACTCCACCAGTATGATTAGTATGGCCCCATTGGCTCAAGTGGAACCACGCTGACAGGTTCTCCAGCGCGCGCTTCTTTTTCATCTTCGGATTGATCGTGATACGCTTCAGTCTAATCGTCTGACGGTTCTTTACCCAGCCACGCAGGTCTTCGCTCGTGAGCAGCTCCTTAGAGCCATTCATCATGATTCGTCCCACGCCCGGCAACGGGATCCCCACGCGCATGTACTCGTGCGCTAGCAATCCAAACATGCGCGCGCGGATCGTGAGCTGCCGCCTCTGGAGTGGGTTCATCTCGCGCAGCTTTCTCTTGACTTCAGTGTCAGTTTGTAGTGCCTTCGTGAGGCCAAAGAAGCTGCGCACGAGGTACACGAGCTGCTTTTCTTGCTTGGTGTCCTCCTTGAGTTTCAACCAGTGCTGTTGTTTCTCAGCCTTGCGCCTGGCGACAAGGTTCCTGGCTCGTAAGATCGGCACCTTGGCTCGCCAGAACTTTTGAATCTTGAGAGCACACCGCTCGCGTTTGGCCTGGAGCGCTCGCTGCTTCATCTTCTCCACGTCGGCACGATCACGAGCCTCAATCTCTTCTGTAATGCGCCTCGCACGCTCGAGCATCGTGAGGGTTTGTAACTGGGTCTTGTTGACGGCGTCGACGCCACAGAGTTCGACTGGGTGGCCTGTTGACACGCACTGGCCACACACGCGCTTGTTTGAATCGCAAGATGAACACTCGTACTGCACGGCACGAGCCAGCTTGGGGACTACAGCGACCTTCTTGCTCTGTCCTTTTCCTGGCTGAGGCTCATCGTCATTGCTCTCCTTTGTACAGGACAGGCACATTTCCAGCAACTCGGTCGCCTTGTGCACCTGAAGCGCGCCGCGGCGGTGCACGAATGCAAAGCAGACGTCGCAGAAGAGCGTCTCTCGCTCGGCGTCACCATTGGTTCTGCTGCCATTGTCATTACTCTCTGAGGACTCGAGCGCCTTTGATGATGACGATTGCTTCTTCTTCTGAAGTGGATGGTGACTGGGCTTTGGCAGACAGCTGAGGCACTTTCTTGACGCCACCTGGAACTGGCAGAGCCCGCACAGCGCGATCCTCTCCATCTCGTGGCTCTTTTTCGTGATACTACTGAGCTGCTGATCTTCATTTCCCTCTTGACTCTCATCAACAGCCGCCTTGGTCTCTGGGCTCTCCAGGCTCTCAGGCTTCGTCTTGCTGGTCTTGTGGAACGCTGGCAAACAATTTTCACAGAAGAACTCCTGGCAGTCGTAGCAGAACCACTCGGCGCACTTGAGGCACTCGGCCTCGCCCTTACAGTCGATCTTGAGCGTGAGGCTCGCCGGTGGGAACGGCACGACCTCGGTCCGCACGTCCTCGGCTCGTAATGCCCGGGGCTTCTCCCAGGTCGAGAAACCCGACTTGGGGTTCGTCCAGTAAGGCATCCTCCACTCTGGGTCAATGTACTTCTCGTACACTTGCTGGATGCGCAAGCGCAATTGTTTCTTCGCAAGCAACGTGCGCACACGCGCTTGCAAGATAGTGAGCGCACGCGCCTGGGCTTGCGCTTCGAGCTGCTTGCGCATCTGCAGACGCTTCAACAAGCCTTGTTTCAGGTTGTTTTCTCGTTGAAAGAGTTGCTGGATGCGCTCGCACCGCTTGTTGAGCACTTGCGTCACAAACTCTTGCAACTGGCGCACAAGCGGTGTGAGCTCCGGCAGGACAAAGACAAAGTCCCAGAGCAAGCTCAGCAGCTGCGCGTCGCTGCCGTCGTACTTGCTCCACCAGAGCGTCACGCGCGTGCTGAGCTTCATTTCGCCGAGTAATCGAAGCACTTTTGTGAATTCTTCGTACGTGAGCGCGCGCTTCGAGGCGCCGCCGGCCTTGGCGAGAGCCAGGTCCACGTCTGTCATGGAGAAGAACGCCGCGGTGCTGGTGCTAGTAGCTTTACTCTTGACCTTGGACGGTGATGACGGCTTGCTAACATTTGTGTGAGCGTCCTGGAAGTGCTTGTTAACGGCCTTGAAGAGCGCGACGACCCGCGAGCGGTCAAGTTTGGTCTGCAACAGCGCCTTCTCGTCCATCTCTCGCCATTTTGCTGGGTCCTTTGCTCCCGAGACGGCCAGGAACACCGTTTGCATCATCGGGAACGCGACTCGGTTGGCTGATGTTGTTGTTGTGTTGGTGGCCGACTGCCTCTTCACAAGCTGGGTCTTGTTCTTAGGACTGGCTGTCGGCTGAGTCATCCCTGTCACCACTGATTTCTCGCGCCCCTGCTGTAGAAACGCCTTCATGCTCTCTTCAAAAGGTCGGCTGAGAGACGCAAAGATGAGCCCATCCGTGAAATGCTGCGTGCACACGCGTAGCGCTTGGTGGCAGAACTCCCGGGTCTCCTCGTCCTTCCTGGCCCTCGCCAGTACTGCCGACAGTTTGCTTCTAAGCACGAGTCTTCGCCGCATGAACCGCTGGATCCTGCTCGCCATGACATTCTGCTGGCGCCGTGTGAGTCGCCAGAGGTTGGCCAGCTGCTGCGAGCGCTTGTGCTTGATCCAGTGATAAATCTTGCGCGCGGCCTGGGCAAACTTGACCACTTTCTTCCACTTCCACGCCAGGATGTACGAGTACAGGAGCTTCTGAGCCTTGAGGGCTCTGAAAACCCGTCGTGCCTGAATACCTCGAACACGTCGCTGGATCGCAATCGCTGCCTTTCGGCGTCTGAGCACACGAAGCTCGACTTGTACAGCCTGGGATCGCCAGTGAGATCTCAAGAACTTTGTGTGATGTACATGGCGCCGGTAACAGCATTCGATCCTCATCGAGGCTTCAGTTTGCATGCGAGCTTCGCTGTGGAGCTCCTGCTTGCTGCTGTCTCGTAGCGCGATCGCCTTGAGTGCACTGGCGAACTTTGGCTTCTTTACAGCCTTTGGAGATGTCGATAGGGTCTTTACTGCGAGGTTGGAAGACGACTTGTTGCGCTGTAGAGCCGCCTTGGCGTTGCTGCTCTTCAAGAGCTCCTTGTCGGCGATCCGTTGTCTACGCGCGAGTTTCTTGCGCCGCGTGGTCTCCATAATGAACTTGCGCTGCTGCACCCAGCGTCTCAGGTTCCTTTGGATCAGAATCGCCGCAGCCTTAGTGCGCTTTTGCTCGACAGCGAGCACTCGGAGCCATTTTTGAAGTTGTCTCTGTGCTGCCTGCTCCCTGCGTTTCGTCACTCCAAACCAGAGACACACGCGACGAGCAATGACCTGAGCTGCTCGTTGTCGACGAGCTAGGTCCACCAGCTGGTGCATTCGGCGCTTGACTGCAAACGGGTACAGTGCGCGTGTGCAGATGAGAAAGGCGGCGCCCTGGCGATCCATCTTCCATTGCATTAGCGCCTCGCTCGTCAGGTTGCGCTGCAGAATCGTGGCCACGAGCGCCTCGCGCTGCTGCTGGCGATGCCTGCGCTCCACCAATTTCCGAGTTCGGTGGCCGCGATAGAGCTTTTGGATCTTGATCGCCGCGCGAATGTGTCGGACATACAGCAGCGTATGCACGAGCTGGTTGCGCTTGAGCTTGCGGTCGCGGAAGAGCTTCTGGAGGTACAAGGTACTCGTTCTGCGCTGCTGGCGGCTTGCAATCGCCTTGGCGCGCAGATACCGGCGCCAGACCATCTGGATCTTCAGCGCCTGGTGCACACGGTACTTTATCCGAAAGTCCAGCAGCGTCTGGGCCTGGAGCTGGCGTTCCACGAGCTGTTGGCGTAGTAAGCGAGCCAATTTGCGAGCGAGATGGCCTCGACAGACCCTGTTAATGGTTGAGGCGGCCTTCGTGTGCGCGATAAGACGCAGCGCTAACATTACAGCGCGCCATTTGCTAAAGTAGAGCGCGTAGTAGCGGTTCTGGAACTTGCGCAGCAGGCTCTGGATCACCTCGAGCGACCGCTCTTGGCAGAAATCCTTGAGGTTGCGCTCAAAGAGGAACTGGTTCGGGAGCAGCGCTTGGGACTCGAGAAGGAGGGCGTGTAGCTGTGCGGTCGCCTTGTCGACCTGGAGCTGCGAGTGCATGAGCTCCTTGCTGCGGGCTTTGATCGCGAGCTGCATCTCTCGGTCGTTGGGAAGAGTGTCCTGGGTTTTAGGCTCTTGTGAAGGTGAGACTGCGAATGCCTCAGAGATCATGGCGACCTCACGTTTAGCTGGCGATAGGGCTCGTTTGTCCAGCGACGATGTCGATGATTGTGCTTCGTGCTGATTGTGCTCAGCCGAGGCTTCTTTCTCATTGCTCTCCTTGGGATCTGGCTGCTGCTTATCGGCCTTCAGGCTCAGCTTCTTCTTGTTCCTGCGCAGCTCGAGTAGCACGCGGTACGCGTCTTTGCCCGAGACGCTGCTCTCCATCTCCAGAGCAGTAGCGTCTTCTTCGTCGATATCATTCTCATTGACAGCCTTGCGACCACTTGGGCGCTTGCTGCCTTGGTTCTTGAGCCTCGAGCCAATGGGCGGCGCCTGCTGCAGCACCTGGCGCACGAGGATCGAGTCGAGACTCTCGAGGCGCACGCCCTTCTCGATCTCGCGCAACGTCGCCTGCAGCTGCGCCAGCTTCTCCATCGCTGCGCTATGCCATTCGATCTGTTGACTACACCGGCACGCAGCCAGTCAGCTCAACTGGTGAACGGCGACGGCTTGAAGGTGCACACTATTCTCAGAGAGACCGCTGAGCCTGTTGAGCCACCTTGCTGTACGAACGACCTGTCTAGAGACATAACGAGATCACAAGAGAGCTCTATGCAAAAGATCCGATCTCTGTTTACCTTCTTTACTTTATCAACCTTGGTATCTCGTCTTGGTCTTGACTATCGCTGCTGAGCCTGGGATTAGCTGGAGAACGGCATACCGTGCTGCTGCATGTACATCATGAGGATCTGGCGCTCGTTCGGTGGCAGCATGTTGAGCTTCTGCGGCGTCATGTCGCGCGCGAGCTCCGCTATTGCGTCGTACGTGCCGTTCGTCTGGCCCGCCGGCGCCTGCTGCTGCTGGTGCTGATACTGCTGGTGCCCCTCGTCCGGTCGCTGGCGCTTCATATCCATGCCGCTCACTTGCTCGGCGCCACCGAGCGGTCGCTTTGCTAAGCGAGGGTCGCGCGCACGCTGCCTTGGGTCGCGACTCATCTGCGGTTGCTGCTGTTGCTGAGCCTGTGTTGCGCTTGACGGCGGCGCCATGCCCATGAGCGACGGTGGAGGCCCACCTTGATACATAGGCTGCTGTTGTTGTTGCTGCTGCATCGGTGGGGGACCACCAATGCCTGGTCCTGGAGCTTGAGGCGGAGCCATCATGCCCGCTAGCGGACCTGGACGCGCGCTCCATCGCGTACCTCCAGGTTTTCCTGACGGAGCCGCTGATACAACAGGAGGTGGTGGACCCATAGACCCCGGCGGTGGCGGTCCCGGTGGTCCCGGGGGTGCCATGCCCAGGATCCCTCCACCCACACCTGGTGGGGGACCAGTGAGCGACGCGCGCTGCATTGGTGGTGGGGGACCCAGGGGCCGTCCGCCCATATGAGGCGGACCGTGGATATGTGGCGGTGGCGGCGCCTGTAGTATGACATGTTAGAACAGTGAGCTATGTTATGTGTATGGGATCAGTATGGAGAAGGCGTACCGATAGCAGCGCGGGCGGCATCTCGGTGGACGACGGGATCGGGATGTTGAGCGTCTTGAAGCACTGCACAATCGCGTGCGTGAGCGCCGGGTTGGCCGTAAACATGCTCTTGGTGTGGTCCGGCCGCTGGCGCGCGTGCTCCTTGAGATCCACGAGCATGTCGTAGAGCTTCAGGGGTCCAAAGCGCGAGATCGCGCCCTCAATTGCCTGGATGATCGCCTCACCACTCACGCTCGTCGGGTGGTGGTGCTTGTCGTTCGAGTAGCCATTGTTGTTATTGTTGCTATTGTTGTTGTTGTTGCTGTTGGACTTGTCGCCGCCGTCGGCAAAGTCCACGCGCAGGTTGCGGCCGTTGACCTCGTAGCCGTTGAGGTTGCGCATGGCGCTGAGCGCCGTCGCACCGTCCGCGTACTCGCAGAAGCCGTAGCCCTTGGGCTTGCCCGTCTCGCGATCCGTCACGAGGCTATTCAGCCAGAAGCATGGCATGCGATCACTATTAGCACATGACCACATGCACGACCAGCACCGCTATACACACAGCAAACAGAACACAGCATACACACATGGGCAATAGCACGTACCGGAAGTTGACGACCGTGCCGGCGCCCGAGAAGATCTCCTTGAGCATCTCTTCCGTGACATCGTACGGGATGTTGCCGACTGCAAAATGTACGAGATTACGAGCGCAATATGAGGTTGATGAGAGAAAATGAGGTAGCAGAGGAAAGCTGAGCGTGTGGAGAAGAAGAAGAGCGCTTTATTAACAGCTCATAGGCTCGTGTAAACGCACCGAAGACGCTCCGTTCCTTGGCCGTGCCCGCGCGCGCTTTGCCCGAGTTCATTCTTGGCTTGCTTGGACGATTGAATTGCCGTACTGTGTGCCAGTATCTCGTCAAGAGTGAACGGTACAAATATGGTACAATGTACCACTCATGATGGTACAGTAACAACTTATTTACTGAGAAATTCTGTCGTTATCCAGAGGGAATAAATTATTATTTTTGAATATAAAGCGAGGGCGATGCTTTCCAACTAAAAAAAAGAATTGCAGTTGTTTTTGAAGTTGAGCAGTTTTTTTGCCACCGCAGCTTGCAGCAGCGCGATCATTCGCATTCAGTATCGAATTTCGCCCCCAGCCCACACGCGCCGATCCTTCAAGCAAGAGGAAGAAGCCACTACCGTAGTAGTGTCTCTGTTGCTCTGTGGGTATACAACCGCCTTCTCTATCGGCCGGTCACCTGCGCACACACTCCCCTACTGCTCTGGAGCCACACGCTGCGAAGAGCTCCTCAGATCGCGATCTTTTGTCCATCAGTGTTCACCATGTCGAGTGCATCACAAGGTGCGTCTGCTTGGTGTGCGTGTGCGAATGTGTCGTCAGTCAGTACAGTGCGTCTGGTTGCCTGTAGACAGTGGACGTGTTGCGTGTAGCGATGTGTTGTGGTGGCATGCCGTTCTTTTTCTCACGCTCTCACTCGATGTCGCTGTTGTGTGTCATTGGTAGAATTGATCGATAACATGGCCGCGTTAGCCGCCGCCAACGGCACTCCTGCGAATGGCGCTGCTGCTACCGGCGGCGGTGGCGGCGAGAAGCCGCTGGCACCGCGCAAAGAGCGCAGCAAGTCGCGCGACATGGGCAAGCGCATGGGCGGCGGGCAGAAAGGGGTATGGGGCAAGCCTGGGGAGCTCATCACGCCGGTCGCTGCCGTCGACAATTCTGACCCAAACTACGACAGCGAGGCTGAGGACAACGTGATCTTGGTCTCCACGTCGTCGTCACCCGTGAAGAAAACTGCACCGGTGAGCTTGGAACCCGACTCGCTCGCTGCGAAAGAGCTGGCGGTGAACCCTCCACCAGAGATCAAGAAGCGCATCATCGAGATTATCGACGAGTACTTGATCAGTGCCGATGCTAACGAAGTCAAGAGGTGAGAGATCAGATTGACTACAATGGCTCACTAAAAGCTCTCACTAACGCTCGTTGAGTGCATTTAGCTCACTGAAGGAACTGAACGAGGAAGAGTTCAACTACGAGGTCGTGAAGCGCGCGATCACGATTTCCATGGACAAGAACGACAAGGAGCGCGAGTTGGTCTCGCGTCTCCTGTCGGAATTGTATTTGAACGGCCTGACGCCGTCGCAGATCTCCATGGGCTTTCGCCGCGTGCTGCTCCTCGCTGACGATCTTCAGATCGACATCCCAAAGTAAGCCCCTCGTGTTGCATTCGTGCAGCTTTGTACGATCGGATTGCTTATCGAGGAATGTGTATTTTTGCCTCTCTTAGTGCGCGATCGATGCTTGCGATCTTCATCGCGCGTGGTGTCGTCGACGAGATCGTCCCTCCGAGCTTCCTGGAAGACCCGTTCATCAACCGATACGCATCTGACATTGCTGCGGAAGCGATCAAGAAGCTGAGTATCAACCACGGAACAGCTCGTATGGAGAAGGCGTGGGGACCGGGTGACGGGCGTCCAGTGGAGGAGCTCAAGGTCGCGATCGACCAGCTCACGAAGGAGTACTTGCTTTCGTCCGACCTGGAAGAAGCCGCGCGCTGTGTGCGTGAGCTCAACGTCCCGCACTTCCACCACGAAGTCGTGAAGCGCGGCATCACCAACTCGCTTGAGGAAGGTGGCGAGGCGACAGGCGTCGCGATGTCGTCGCTCTTGGCGTACCTCGTTGCCCAGGAGATCGTGTCGTCGGACCAGCTGCGCAAGGGCTTTGAGCGGTTCAAGATGGTGCTCAGCGACGTGGCGCTCGACATCCCGAACGCGTCGGCGCTTTTCAAGTCGATCGTCACGCGCGCCATCAGCGACGGGATTTTGCCGACGAATTTTGACGCCACGGCTCACCAAAAGTGAAGCAACACAAGACAGAATGAAGAGAAGAGAAGGAAGGAGCTCGTAACATAGCACAGCAGGTACAAAAACGCATCGGACGGGCGACCCAGGCTTGCAGGCAGAACTGATGGACTGCCTGGTTGACTGGTCGCTCGCTTGTGATGGATGTGATGGACTGTGCCTGCTGGACCCGACAGATAGTGCAACAGGAAAAGGAAGAAGAAGAAAGATGAGCGCAGGAAGAAAGACAAAACACCAGTGGAGATAAACAAGAAGAACGCAGTTTGCACGAGAAACCAAGAGAAAATGGTTGTGCAATGGTGTCCCCTCTCGATTTCTTCGACGATGACGACGCATACAAGGTGGCGTCTGACGCTTTGAGTCAAGGCTGTTAGTACTACATTGGCGGGTGCTATCTGAGCGACTACGTAGTATTGTAAGCTGGTTCATCGAACTCATCGACAAATATCGACTTTCAGCACGGCACCGAGAGAAAGAGTGCGCCGAGCTCATAGCCAAGCGAGCTCTCAACTTCGCCTTCAGCCTCGTCATCCTGGTTGCTCTGCACCCCATCCATAGACACGAACTGGCACTGCACGACCACGAGACTCGCTTCCTGCAACGATCCGATTTGCTTCCAGAGCTTCTCGCGCTTCCCACTGGCGACTGGGGTCGGTAGCTGCAGATCAGCACACGTGAGGCTCACCTTTGGACCATTTGTCTCACTCTCATCGCCTTTTTTGATCGTGTCGGTAAACCAGATCTGCGCCTCGGCGCTCGCGTGACACTTGATACGTGCCTGCTGCTTTCTATCAGTCGAAGTCTGTGGTCGAAGAGTGTAGCGGTAGTAGCGGTGCGTCTTGGTCTCCATCGCCTTGCGACTCACAACGTCCACCGAACACTCGACGACCACGAATCCATCTGTGACCGAGTCCTGCTTGTCGTCATCACCATCGTTGATCTCGACGATGAGCTTGTTCATTGACGATGATGGCTTCATCACAGGCGCGCGGTTGTCGAAAACCAACTTCACCCTCTGCGGTACAGCAGCACTGGCTTCGTCCTCTGGACTACAATCGTCCTGGTTGTCCTCGGTCGTCTCAACAGAGTTAACGGAGGCCTTGTTATTGGTCTCCCCAAGTCTTTCTCCCTCCAGGAGCTCCTCGATGCCGTCCATCTGGTAGATCTCAGCGAGCTCGCGCAGGTCTTCGCCGCGGTTCATCCCGGCACCGAGCTCATCAAAGCGTCTCGCCACATCCTTGTATTTGCTGGCAAACTTGCGCATGATCGCCAGCCGCAGGTACGGCACGGCCTCCATGACCAGACTGCCTCGATTGCCCGCGGGCGCGCCCACTTGCATGATCGAGAGTTCGTCGAGGTACCGCTGGATATCGGCGAGCAGCGGCAGCTGGTCGAGCAGCAGGTCGTTGAGGTACTTGCGGACGCGCAGCAGCTGGTCTTTGCGGAACTGCGTCACCTCGTAGTGCGCGCGCGCAGACTTGGTGCAGAGCAAGTAGTAAACTGCGAGCCAGACCTGCGCCTCCGTCGTCGTGAGCACGAGCAGGTCGCTTGGCTCGACGACCACCCACTTCTGGTTTACAAACTTCTTCCACTTGACTTCCCCATCGCCTGGCTTGCCGCTTACGGCCTTGTGTGTCCACGGCGGGTTCTCGATGAGCGCCGCGAGCGAGAGCAACACGTCGTGCTTGTCGAGCAGCCGCGAGACGATGCTCAGTGGTAGCAGATGCAGTCGCTCGGCCACGTAGCGTAGCATAGTGACGCTCTGCACGGCGATGCGGAACTCGATCTCGAGCTGCTGTCGCGCAAGCTCGCGCTTGGGCGACTGCGAGTTCATCATCTGCACGATCTCGTCGCCCGACTTGTGGAACGTCGTGTTGCTCGCGATCGCGTCGCGGGGGAGCCCGATGAGCCACGTCACCTTGCGCACACAGTAGTCC
Source organism: Globisporangium alternatum (assembly GCA_023334315.1). NCBI lineage: Eukaryota > Oomycota > Peronosporomycetes > Pythiales > Pythiaceae > Globisporangium > Globisporangium alternatum. Next base: position 4,813 of record JAASGT010000178.1, on the reverse strand, counting down.
ACGAGCTCGAGCAGAAGGTCGTCGTCGAGGCTCTCGACCACGTGCTCGTGGTAGAACGCCACCTCGAGCAGGTTCGTCAGTGTCGCCTCATGATACACCTGTGATGCAACACACGTCGTAAGGTTAACTAGTATCGAGACAGAACCAACCACCACTGATTACAATAGCAGCAACGTACGATGAAGTAGAGCCGCAGAGAGGCTGCATCCGCGTCCTGGCATTGCAGCAGCGGCAGCACGTTTGTCTTCCAGAGCTCGAGCGCCAACAGGTTCATGACCACCGTGGGCATCTTCTGGAACGTGAGCAGGCCCTCGACCACGAAGTTGTCCTGTTTCTTCTGCGCCGACTGGTGCGCCTGTAAATTGAGCTTCTCAAGCACGTGGTGGTACGCGAGCCACGCCTTCGACGTGCCGATCTTGTCGATGGGCTGCTCACGCAGCGACTCGATCAGCCGCTCAGCCTCGGGCGGCATCACTAGGTACGCGCTCCCACCGAATGCGTCACTGAAGGCATCATAGCATACACGCAAGTGTGAGGATCTCATTGTGCATGCGCACTGAATGAAGAGCTACGAAAAACCGAATGGATAGATCTGGGTGCGTTACCTCATTGCCCTTGAATGCTCTGCTACGTCGAGAGCGAATAATGCGAGCTTGAGCACCGCGGGCTTTCACGCAGGCACCACACTCAATGAATATTGGATTGCGCTCCTGTCTGTAGCGCGTTGGTTGCAAGAATGAACGGAGGAACGTATCCATTCTCGCGTCGCGTCGCTTCCCTTCTCTTTCATCACCTTCCACGCTTTCCTTCACGACCTTTCGAGCTTCAGAATGATGAGGGATCTGATAGATTCTTATCAGTGATGGAGAAAGGGAAACCTTTCTAACTAGTCACTAAAGCCTCTATGTTGATGATAATCTTTTAAAAAGAAGGTTGCAACATGAGCAAGAAACACAGAATGCTGTAACCTCTATAATTAACCTAACAGTGCAGCTGTTATAAACCACCAGGTCACCCACTTATCTTGTCGATTATGATCATCAGGAGAAGTGGTGCAACATGCATAGCACTCTTGATGAGAACAACTCGCCACGCAACACTGTATTAATCAAGGGGAATGAGATAACGTATAAAACCACTACGCGTGAGCTTAGGAGCAGCACGGGTCGGCCGAGATTGGCACCTTGGACGTGTCGTTCGTGAAGACGAAATAGCCGAGCGTGAAGCCGAGCACGATGCTCACGATCAGCGTCACGTCGTACGTCATGGCCGCGAGCATCAGCAGGTACGCGATGAAAATGCGCAGCCCATGCTGTAGACTGTCGCACAGGTGCTCGCAGTTGCTCACTTTCGCAGGCGCGTTGATGCCTGAGATCGGCGCTGACGAAGACGACAGCCGCGGCGGCGCTGCACTGCCGTTGTTGCTGAAAAGAGTCGATGCGGGGAGAGCCATCGTTGTGCGCACAGCTGCTGGCGCTGGGATTGACCGCGACGAAATCGACACCGACGTGACGGTTGCCGGCACTGCGCTAATCGCATTGTCGTCGGCTTGCTGGAGCAGTGTGCTGACCTTGTGCGCAACATCTCCATTGTTCCCATTCGCGCCGTTTGAGCGTCTGCCCTGCTCGGGGTCGTAGTACTGCGACGAGAACGAGAGCGATACCATGCGATTGCGCTTGGCGAATTCCTTGGCCTCCTGGATCTTGTTGCCACTGCGGGTCGTGAGGTACTGCGCGAGCAGCGCCATGAGGAAGACGGTCACGGACGCGATGACGGCGCGGCCGACGCTCGTGACACCAAAGTACTGCGTCCAGAGCATGACGCAGTCGTTCTCCGGGTCGTCGCCGGCCCACTTGAGCCCGTTCGTGCCCATCGTCATGCCGCTCCCCATGCAGAACGGCGCCATCTTTTTCTCCGCGGGTGAGCGTGCTTGCGTCTCGGTCTGTCACTTGTCTGTCTGCCAGTGCAGTGCAACCAGGTTTTCCTTCTTGTGTGTGCCTCTGTAGATATGTGACTAAACAACCACTGGAGGTACAAATCTCGCTCTCTTTTTGTTTATCCTTCCAATATTAATAGCCCTTTGAAACTGATATTAGTAAACAAGGAATAAGCTTTTAAAACCCTACATAAATACATTTCCGTTGTCAATATGTATATGTATATATTGACAATGTATATATTTACACAGGAAACAGATTAGTGGCATTTGCTGAATACTAACGGACACAAACGTCTGATTGTACACATTGCTCGATACTCGTCAACAGAAAGCGAGGAAGCGAGGCCGTGGCGTGTGGAAGTCTGTGGATGGCGTATTTGCAGACTCTTCTTCCTCTCCTGCCCGCTTTACATTTCTGTACGTGCGTGTTGCATTTACTGTATGTGACGATCACATGCTCACGGTGCGAGTCGAACTTGACCTCGTTTGAAAGAACCGCAAAAGAACAGAAATCGTCCCGTCGCACGGCCTTGCATAATAGGACATTTGTTCTTCTACACCATTACCAAGCTTAAAAAGGTGATTATAATTGAATAGTTATTGTTCAGCGTTAACAAAAAGGCTCGGCAACAGGGACCGTGCAAAAGAGTCCGACCTCCAACCGCCCTGGACACATTTCCTCGAAGAGCTCTGTTTTGTGCTGTGTGCTCTTGTTGTCCTAGACTCATTTCGCAATCCATCCCACCGCGCAACATCAGCAGCCGCAACACATCGAAATGGCGGTGACTCGAAGAAGCCGATCGCTCCCGCAGCGGTTGCTGTCGACAGCGCTCAGTGTCGTGCTCGGCATCGCGCTCCTCTGCACCAGTAGCACGCTTGCCGCACACCAGGCGCAGAATGCCATGATGGACATGCCGGTGCGTCTTTCAGCTTGCTATTGTTGAATGAATCACGCACCTGTGTGTGGGTGTGGGTGTTCTAATTCTTATCTCCTGTGTGTATGTGTGATGCAATGACGTTGTGGCGTATTGCAGTCGGACCCCGTGAGCGGCGAGATGGTCATGAGCGCGGCGTATCACTTTGACTTGAAGAACGGGCAACGGCTACGCTTCGCCACGCAGGACACGTTGACGCAGTTTCTGCAGGACCCGGTACGTCACCATACATTTCTTATTCATGCCTGTCTTGTCGCTAGCGATACCTGCTGTTGCTATGTGTGCTTACTTGTTCTCATATTGGCGTTTGACAGAAAGCGGGCCTGAAGAGCGCCGAGTCGGCGGATGCACACGAAGGCGGTGGTGACGACAGCGCCACCTCATTCGGCAAGCTCTGTCCGGTGTGCGGTATGGAGACCTCTGCGAATGGCGGGCCGCAGGTATCGACGCAGCACGGCGAGCAGGTGATCAAGACGTGCAGCATGACGCACGCGCACCAGGTGTACGACCAGGTCTTGCTCTTCCAGGACGACAGCGCAAAGACGACGACGAAGAGCGGTGACGCCGACGCCGACACGAGCAGCTCGGTCGACTTTTGCTCTGGACCGGGCACGACGATGCTCAACGGCTTCTCGTTTGGACGCAATGGCTCGCCGTGCGTGCTGCTGTGGTTCCCTGGCTGGGTGCTCTCAACACGGTGGGTGTACGCGTTTGGCTGCCTTGGCGTGGCACTTGTCGCGGTCGTCAATGAGTACTTGCTCCACTTGCGCCGCGTGCTGCGCAAGGAGAGCAACACACTGAAGCGCCTGCGGAGCGTGACGAATGGCGTCAACAACAACGGCAACAGCGCGAGCATATCGACGTCCGAGATGACGCAACTGCTGCGCTCTTCGTCGTACCAGCAGCACGCCTCATCGTCGCTGACGCAGGCGTGCTGTCCGGCGTGGTTCCGCACGCTCGCACCGGAGACCCAGCACCTGATTCACTGCTTCCTGCACGGTTTCACGATCTTCATCGCGTACATGCTCATGCTCGTATCCATGACGTACGACTGGGTGCTCTTCGTGAGCGTGATCGGCGGCTACGTGGCCGGCCACTACGTCTTTGGCGAGCGCCGTGATTCGATGGCGGACCTGGATCGCGACGTGAACTTCCCGTGAATGATGGGAATTTGTAGTGACGTTGGGAGCTTTGGAGCCGTGTGGTGGAGTGAGATGACTGAAAGAGTGGGAGGATAGATGAAAGATAATGGAGAGATAAGGTAGGGAGCAGTAGTGATAATGAAGCCGTTGTTTGGTTGGTTCAGTTCTCTTTGCAGCCTTTGAAGAAAATGGTTCCAAGCAAAACGAGCTCTCTTGAGAGCGCTGGCTTCGACACATTCCGACTTGCCATGGAAGTGTGGACCCTTGCATTGCCTCGATTGTCAACCTGCATGCACAGGTGCCTCGACAGGTGTTGAGTTCTCATGCTCTCAAGCTCTTAAACTATGTGCACCCTCTTTGTCAAACGCCTCAGAAGATCGCTGGCTTACCATGAGATACCAAAGTACCAACACGACTACGTAAGCGATCTTCCTTTTTATTGCGGGTCAGATGCTCTAAATAAACTTAAAGCACCCGACACCCTCGGAGTAGGCATCTCCTGTCACCCGAGCTCGAAGAGCCCAAGTGAGTAAGTGTTCATTCTTGAGGAAGATGTTGCGCGCGGTGTTCACGTCTCGGTTCATCGTCAGATTGCAGCTTGAGCAGTGGAAGACCTCATGCGTGATCTTGCGGTTGGTTCTCCCGCAGTGTGAACACGTCTTTGTCGTGTAGTGCTCTTCGCACACGACCATCAAAGTCCGGATCGTCTGGGGGCGTTTGCGCTTGGAAGACTTTATCGTTAGACAGCGAGATCGTTTGTAGGGATCTTGTGATGTTTGCCGCCGCTGACGTGGCAG
>JAASGT010000177.1:0-40638 GCA_023334315.1 Globisporangium alternatum | reverse complement strand
TTCCGACATTGTTCTTATAGTTTCAGGCACAACGAAGCCGTCCTCTGGCTGAGCCAATTCGACTGGAACCTCAGACTGCTGCTGCTGCGGAACTTGCTCCTCAGTGATGATCACGTCAAGCTCGACGCCTTCGTTTCTGCCTTCTTGCTCGACACCAATGCTGAGGCCAAAATGCCAATGGACAAGCGGAAATGAGTTTGAATGGCGAACACGACGGTTGTGGCAACTATTCTCCATGTTGTATCGACTTTCTAGTTGAGATTCGCCATCAACAAAACAATGTAACAATGAAAAGCAAAACTGGCTGGCTCGTGCGGCGTGGCCGGCTCTGCACCACGCCGTGCGGTGTGACTCGCCACTTCTCTTCGCGACCATCGTCGTGCCTCTATGGAGTCGAGTCCACCCTGCTGCATCCGGTGGTTCTGAAGACGCCACCATTGTCAAGGGAACACTATTCTGCGAGCGATAGTACCACCGCAAATCTCTTCTTCGACGAATCCGATTCTTCCTCCACGTCGCCCAGTTATGCACTCAAGTGTGTCACTGGGCGACGAGTACGAACTTGTAGGGTCTCTCATGAACGCGCGCTTTACAGAGTCCCACCATGCGACAGAGAACGCTCCAATGGCGCGACGTAATGCTTGAGCTGCGAGGCGACGAAGAAAAGAGCAAACCGTCGCATCCAGTAATCCTTTGACAAGCAGTGGTGGGGCGTGGGCATTGGGGCTCTCGACGTCGCGTTCCTGCTCAACACTTCGGTGGGGATTGAGGCTCTGGCGAATGAAGACGAGCTCCTGTACTGGTACTACGACCAGTTCATGGTTCAGCAAACGCGCTTGGGGCAATTTGTCATTCATGTACACAACGCAACGAATAACCGACAGACCAGCGAGCGACTGTCAAAATGACAATGCTCTGTCGATAAAACCGGTATATACTGTCACAATAGCTAAAATGGTCAAAATTTATTTGTCAAAAAATAGTTGAAGATCCAAATTTCGACCAAAGGCCATTTCTCTTCCCTCTCGCGCAGAAAAAGAAACAGTGCCATGAGCTCCCACCACGCGCCAGCACCGCCGCCGCCGCTGATGTCGCAGCCGCGATCAGAGCTATACAATGCGCTCAAGCGCGAGTCACTGCGCATCCTGCGCATGATCCACCACGAGCGCGCGCTGAAGCGGGTCGTGTCGATATACAATCAAACGCAGGCCACTATCACGCTCACGCTCTCCCGCCAGCGCACTTATTCTGATGATGAAGACAGCAACGTGGTCGATGCGGGGCTGCCTGCGGCGCTCAGAGGGCTTTCGACGATTCTCACGCACTCGTTCCGCCTGAACAAGTTCCCGCCGCTCAAGATGCAGTTCTGGGAGCGGGTGATCAAGTCAATACTGATCAGCCAAAGAGAGTCGCTCAACGTCGACAAGATGCTCTTCTTGTTAGACGCCGAGAGCTACCCAGAGTTCAACATCGATATGAACTGTGACGGACCTGTCGATGAGACCCTGATGGGCACGATCTTTGAGTTTCTCACGACGCCACCCGAGCACGAGCTGGAAGACAAATTCGTGCGCCAGTGCGAGCAGTTCGCACCAAACAAGATCCGCATTGGTCTCGTTTTCGAATATATGCACTACATGGTGACGCCCAGGAGTCTGCGCCTGGTGAAGCAGATGCTGGACCGAGTGTACACGAGTCCGACGCGGCAGTTCGCGGTCAGTTTGCTGGACCTGAGCAACAAGGACATGAGTGCTGCTCATCTTGCGGTTGTCGTCGAGATTCTGAAGAAGAATGACGAACTCTACCAGATCGAGCACGTGCGACTGTCGAATGCAACGAAGAGGACGGAGCGGTTGTCTGCTCCGGTGCGTGACAAGTTCCAAGCGGTCATCGCAGTTGCTTCCAATTCAAGTCTGAAGAGCCTGAACGTTGGGGCGAATGAGCTTAGTGTTGAACACTTCGCGGCGTTTTGCTCATCGCTGCGCTACGGATGCCAACTCGAATCGATCAACTTGACGTACACGCTCGACGAAATGAACGCCACTGATCGTGAGCAGTGCTGGCGGTGGCTCGCGTATGGAATCTTCTACCCGCGGTCGAAGAAACTCGCTGCCGACAACAAGTTCCGCCACATTGCAATGAGTCACGATCCGTTCGAGGCAACGGATCGGGCTGCGTTCGCGAAGACTCTGCTGGATCCTGCTGGGGAGCTAGTGTATCAAGGCGGTCAAGTGAACGGAAGAGTGAAAGGCGAGCTGTTGATTTGCACCATCAAGCAAGGCTCGAAATTCTACACGGCTCCTCACATTGCGCAAGAGTTCGTTTATGCACTTGAGCATGAAAAGGAACTTGAAGCGCTGTGCCAGGAAGGCGAGTGGACGTGTGCTGTTCTACCAGGCGTTGGATTCGGATGGGTGGCAAATGGCCAGATCCTCAACACCGAGTGTGAAGTCATCGACAGCTCCTATCGAAGCGGCATCAGCGTTGAGTGGACGTTCAAGAATACGTCGTATCGAGCGAGTTCTGGTGCAGCACTGCACTCGCTCGTCGAGCATGTTGGAAGCGACCTGACCAGCCTGATCCTAGACGAACCCAGAATCGAAAGTGCTAGTATGCTTCCAGCCATCTTGCATCAATGTGGAAACCTGAAGCATTTGTGCCTGCGCGAAAACAAGCTTTGCGATCACGACATTGATCTGCTGATTCAAGCGCTGAATGGTGATCTTAGTGATCGCCTGTTATCGCTGGATCTGAGTGACAACAAAATTACCGGCGTCGGATTAGTGAAGCTGTGTGATTTCCTGTCCAACTCTGCCAGGACGCCTGCACTGCTGGAGCTTCATGTAGCCGGGGTCAAGGAGGTGGGTAGTCAAGCCTACGCCAGTCTCCGACATGCACTGCAAGTGAACAAGCGACTGAGAATGCTCGAGATCACAGATCCAACCAGCTACTACGATTCCGATGCGGAGGAAGAATTCGATGCGGCAAAGGTGTTTGAGCGCATCCTGGTGGACTTCAATGGAGAGATGCTGCCCGATTTTCTCCCGCTGAACTTGAAATTGGCATTTCTGAGCATAATCCAGCACGTGTCCAGCGTTGGTACGGCCCGCTACCACATGGATAGCTTCATGGTGTCAACAATCTTCAGGTTCACTGCAAAGACCGTTCGACGCCGGATTCTATGGACGGATCTCTACCCGCCTGAGACCCCTCCTGACGAGTACTCGGATGATGGAACTCCATCGTATAGTGATTCGGAAGGTCAAGCGCTGGACGAGTTTTGGTGAAGAGTACGGCTTTGTTCTGGCCAATTTTTCTTCCAGCTACATAGGGTAGCTTTTGCTTATGTGTGGAGTGCATTTTCGCGTTCTATCTGGTAATGACCTTTATTGCAGCGTGATAGCTCGATCCAAAGTCACCTGGAGACATAATGAATATGTTCCTCATGTGCGTGATCCCATGCAACTGATCAGCAAAGCCCAGTGCTCTCTGATCGACAGGTTGATCCGAGCAAGGCACTTAGCATCTTCAGCTGACAGACACTGAGCGAAATGGCTGACGTGACCTGATGTCACGGTCCCATGACGAGAAGTGCGTCGTTTGGTTGACCTACTGCTGAAACAACTCAAATGCAGCACGAGCCTGCTAGATTGTAGCATGCGGCGTGAATGACTTCCAGTTGCGAGCGAAAGTTGAAATTTCTGACTTCATGTGCATCTTCGAAATGAGGTTCTCCATGAATGCTGTGTAACAGCTGCAAGGAGACGACCAATGATACGAAAAAACGAGTACAACAGCACGAGTCTAGCCATCTGATCGGATTTATCATTGCTACCTTTTGTATAGAAGAGCCCGACGCAGCAAAACAATATCGTGTTCTGTTCCCGGCTGCTAGCGAGCACGCTGGGCGGCTCAAGTACCCAGAGAACATCTTCCTGCCTTGGACACAAGCGACACAGTGCCTCGGCGCTCAGGGCGCTGCTCATCCTGGGCGACTTTACACGGGCATACGAGAGCGTCACGCTCCATAGTGTCGCATTCAGGCACAAATCAAGCAAACTCCTGCGTTGATATAGGAATATGGCATAAGGATACAGCAGATTCCAGACGAAGTAACTAGAATTTCTATGCAACAAGGATGTACTTACTTACATTCGAGCGTAGGTTTACTATCCAGGATCTCAGCGCCCTCGCCTTTGATCCTTAGTGTGCCGACGAAGGCGGTAGGTCTGCGGGGTTTGGCAAGAGAAACTCGGATTGGATCGGGTAGTGGTCCGACGGGTACCGTCCATCACGTGACTCGGTGATCACTTCGGTCGACAGCACGCCCATTTGCGGTCGGTAGAAGATCCAGTCGATGTGGTTGGCAGCGACCTCGGCGCCGCGCTCTTCGTCATAGTTCACGCCTGCCCAGTCGTGGTAGGTGCACGAGACCGATCCGATCTTATCCTGTGACTCAGGCCACGCCTCGAACAGCTTGGGGCCGTCGGGGTCCTTCGTCAAGTAGCTGTACGTCTCTGAGTCGCGATACGTGTTGAAGTCGCCGACGAGGAAAAGTAGAGCTGTAGCGCTCGCGATCTCCTTCATGCGGCGCCAGAGAAGGTGAGAGCCTTGCGCCCGCGAGTTGGCGCCGATGTGGTCCAGCTGCGTGTTGAAGAAAAAGAGCTCTTGTCCTGTGGCTCTGACACGGAACTTGCCCCACGTCACGATTCGCACGCAGTCAGCGTCCCAACCTTTCGTGCCAGGTGTGTCCGGGGTCTCCGAGAGCCAGAAGTCGCCGTCATCGAGCTTCTCGAGCACACTCGTGTCGTAGAAGATCTGCTCGAACTCGCCATTGTCCTCGCGCTCGACGCCGAAGCGTGCGTACGGGTGCTCAAGCAGCGCCGCGAGTTCCGCAAGCTGGTCTCTGAGCCCTTCTTGCGTGCCCAGGAGCACGGGGTGGTACCGGTTGATGATCTCGGCGACGTGCTCTTTGCGGTACTTCCAGCTATTCAGGCCGTCGGCTTCGTTCGCGAAGCGCAGGTTGAACGTCATCACTTTGAAGTTCATCATATCGCCTGCGATCCAATTGTGAGCAGCAACGAAATGGGACGCGACGGTCTGACTTTTCAGTGTTGGATGCTGCGGGTCTCTGATGCCGTGGTTGTGGGAGTTGATATGGCTGCGGATTTACAATTAAACAGTGCAATGTTAGCTCCAAATATACCTGTGATAATGTATACCCTCTTGCAAATGTTTAGTGCGCTGCTTTACATTTTACAAAACGATGGGTGGTTTTCTCTTTGTATAACCAAATCACGCGAGGCGCTTGACGACGAGCTCCGTGGCACGGACAGCATCTTGGCGCTGTGCTCTGACATAATAGCCAACGTTCGCATCGAGAATTACGGCTGACAGCCATTGTTTGGGCTGTACTACCGTATTCGTTGTAGAGCTGCACCCCAAGTTTCGTCTTGGAGCCGGACTCACCTCAATATCTACCAATCATATTGGCCTAAAAGTAATTTTTAACCAATCATTTACCGAAGTGGTGTATTTTCGACACGTCGAAAAACGTTTTATGGGATGCAGCTCCACAACGAATACGACAGTAAAAGTACTTGTAATTCATTGCTTTTAGAGATACCTACATTGTCTGCGGCCTCAGCATCCTGGCCGTTGCGACCGAAGTCCAGCAGAACTGCCGTTCACCATGGTTTGGACACAGAATCTTGCAAAACGCGTTGCAGCATCCAGCCTCTCGCAGCAGTGTGCACTTGCGGCCCTCTTGAAGGGCTAGATCGTCGATTCAACAACCATTTTCGCCATGATTGTTGTCAATAATCAAAACAACGTACTTGATGGCCATACCGAGCGACTTGGACTCTCTTGACGCGTCCATCGCGGGCCTCCGCGAGGCGCTCGAGTGGGGGACTGAGCGCATCTGAATATTGCACAAGATGGTGGCAAGCCAACACGGGAGAGGGCTGTCAACAAGGACTTCTGTTTTGGCCGTCAATGATTGTTAAAGACCATCACTCCTCGGCGCGGCCTTGAACCTGCATAAACGAATATGCTGGACGAGCCACTGAATGTTTGTTTACAAAGAAAATTGAGACCGAATACTTGTTCCGCTATGCCAGCTGGTTTGTAAAAATACCGTTAATCCTCTCTGATTAACGTATTTTCTTACACCTACATATTACGGGTTTGTACAATGAGAGAGCTATATCTATATCAGAAAACTGAAATGAATTGCACAATACCCCTTTCAAAAATCAATACCTATTATGCATGGCATATATTACATGTGTTTAAATTGCTGTGATTACTTTTTGATCAAGTCAGACTCGAAAGCTACTCACTTGTGCGCCTCCTCTACATGGCGCCTACCAGCTGGCGCCGCGGGGCTTTTGCTCACAGAATGCCGCACACAGAACACTCTACTAGCTTTACACTTGCACCCACGCCACATGGCCTTTGGGAAGAAGCGAGCCAGCGCCAGCACTTCCCATTAACAGAAGCCCACCAGCCAAGAGCTCAATCGCGCCATTATCCATGGACAATGGCATTGTTCCATTTCGCGTCGAGCCGCCACACGTCAGTCAGTTCGTTCAGTTCGCTGTAGACGACAGCAACAGCAATAACAATGGTACAGTGGTGTCTCAGTGTCGCTGTGGTAGCATGTGCGCTGGTCCAAGGTGTGCGCGCGACGTCGCTCGAGAGCAACCCGCGTATGGACGTGGGGCCGGTAGCCACGCTCGACTCGCACCACCCGGCGCGCGGCGCCGAGTACATGGAGGCGGCAGTGACGATCACCAACTTTGACGCGGTCAGCAGCAGCGGCGGCAGTGACCTTATCCTGCCCGGTGTCGTGAGTCCTGCCGAGACGCGCCGCCTCGAGCTCCACGGCACGACGGACCTCGCGCGCCTGGAGCTCTTCTTCGGGAAGACCATGGAGCGCGACCTGACCAAGCTGCCCACGAAGGCCGCGATCGACCCGATCCCGTGGCCGAGCAGTTACTGGCCCGTGTATCAGGACTCGCTCAACTACAAATGGCAGCAGGGGCTCGGCATGCAGAGCCCCGCGCAGAAGTACGCCAAGGCGTTCAAGCACGACCTCAAGACGTTCACGGACAAGGTCTCGGCGATCAACGGTATCGACTCGCAGAAGCACCGCACGGCGTGCACCAAGGACGCCGACTGCACACCGCTGAATGACGCGAGCGTTTGCGCACGCCGCGAGGGACAGACCAAGGGCTACTGCATCCCGACGTGGTTCGGCATTTGTCATGCCTGGGCGCCGGCGTCGATCCTCGAGAAAGAGCCAAAGTGCCCTGTGACCAAGAACGGTGTGACGTTCCAGCCGTTCGACATCAAGGCGCTGCTGTCGCTCACGTACGACGGCGCGAAGCTCCAGACCGTGTTCACAGGTTCGCGCTTCAACGGCCCAGACTCGGCGCCAAACAACACGGACGAGTTCGGTCGCTACCGCGACCCCGCACGACGAGACATCGGCGCGGGCTTCTTCCACATCGCCGTGACCAATATGCTAGGTCTGCTGAACCACACGTTCGTGGTCGACGTTACCGCGGGCTCCCAGGTCTGGAACCAGCCCGTGCGCAGCTTTGAAGTGCTCGAGATGGCGTGGCACACGCCCGAGATCGCCGGCCAGACGTTCTACAACCTCACCACATACCCGTTCAACACGGAGGCCAAGTGGCTGCTCCAGGTCAAGACGCGCTTCATGTGGATTGTCGAGGCCGGCGAGGACGGGCCGCTGGTGTCCACGGGCCGCGTGGACCAGCACACGCAGTTCGCCGACTACGAGTACCTGCTCGAGACGGACGCCAAGTACAACATCATCGGTGGTGAGTGGCTCTTCGGGTCAAACCAGAACCACCCGGACTTCCTCTGGTTCCCGGCTGCGGCGCCCGACCTCGCCTCGACGACCGAAGTGGGACTCGAGTACAAGGAAGTGAAGGAGCTCCTGGACGCGTCCGTCAAGGCCACGTGTTAACCCACGACAGTAGGGTCCTCCCCCAAGTATGAGTGCTCAGGTGGCATGAACGGAATGCGCGAGCGACTGCACTCATATTAGTGTGACCGTGTGTGAGTGACGATGTAGTAAGCAATTTATGTATTCTCCAACTAGAAACCAAGTCAGCCTTGTTGTTCATATGCCTCGTAAGGTGGATGAATCTTGACCAAGATGGCAGAACAGAGCAGTTGCGTGCGTAACCTTCACACGTCAGTCATGCTGCGGCCACAGACTGGTCCATTGTAAAAGAGCTCTTCGTCCACAACGTGAGACTTTCATCTCTAGGTACAGTGCGGAATGACTGGTGTCGTAAAAGCCCTGATGGGAGTTCAACGATACCGCGGGGAGCTCAAAATTTATTGAAAGTTGACGCAAAGCAGACACTTGGCGTCACGTTGCGCCAGACGACAAGGGCTTCTTGAATCAGAGCATACAGCAGTCAAATCCAGTTTCTGACCACTTGTAGTTCCACGTCAAAGAACTGACTGGATCCGTTCGCCAAGCCAGGTGAGCTTCTCGCTCGCTTTTTACATGAGCCGTTGCAGCTGGGTGGGTAAATATCTTGCAGACCGTTGATCTACACTGTGCAGACGTGTTGACAAGCTCTTTTGTTGTTTGAAGCAGCCGCAGAGTCTGCGAGCTTCGTCGATATCATGCGACTCACCATGTAGCGCTTCTCCATTGAATCGGCAAGAACTGTATCTGCTAGAAATGCTTATGCTGGAGCTCGTTCGCAACATGCAAAAGCCTTGGTCTTGCTTGTGGATGTTTGAAGAAAGAAGAGTCCTCAGTTCCCGAATTCCCATTTCGACCAAAGAAGACGAAGCCCTCGCCATCTCCAGCCTTCGTACCAGAGCCAAAACACACAACAATGGCGAGATTCTCTACAACATGGCTGCTCTCCACTGCATTCGTGCTCCAGTCCAGCTTGGAGCTCGTCGCGGGCTCCCCACTCGAGTACAACCCGTACACTCCGGTCGGCAAGACCGTCACACTTGATGCCAGTCACCCAGCGCTCGGAGCTCAGCTGCCGAAGACCTCGGTCGCGTATCGTGCAATGGCACGAAGCCTCCCAGATTCCCTGGCGGATCTGCTCACCACGGCAGCCGAGAGCGTGAAGGCAGCAGGCATATCAGCACGTTCTGCTGACAGTACCTCTGAAGCTGGCGTTGTATTCGCCGCCAGCTACGAGAACGTGACGGTCGGAACGCCAACGTCTGTGCGGGAACTCGAAGTCGCCACGAGCGAGGACCTCGCTCGCCTCGAGACGTTCTTTGGCGTGCAGATGACATACAAGTTTAGCGACCTGCCGCGGAAAGGCGGCATCGACCCGATCCCGTGGCCGAGCAGTTACTGGCCGATCTTCCAGGACAGCATCAACTACAAGTGGGACAAGAAGCAGGCGAGCCCCGCGGAGAAGTACGCCAAGGCCTTCGGCAAAGACGTCAAGGGTTTTATGACCAAGGTCTCGGAGAACAATGGCGTGCTGTCCCAGGCGAGCAAGAAGGCCTGCTCGAGCGACTTTGAGTGCATGTTCATGGGCGATGGCAGCCTGTGCGCGAAGCGAGAGGGCCAACAGCGAGGTTACTGCATCCCCACGTGGTATGGGATCTGCCACGCCTGGGCGCCCGCGGCGCTCCTCGAGCCTGAACCGATTTGCCCTGTGACCAAGAACGGCGTCACCTTCCAGCCTTTCGACATCAAGGCGCTTGTGTCCATGGCCTACGACGGCGCGCACATTGACACAGTGTTCACTGGCACGCGCTTCAACGGGAAAGACAGCGAGCCGAACAACAAGGATCAGTACGGCCGCTTCAAAGACCTCACGCGCCGAGATGTCGGCGCTGGGTTCTTCCACATTGCAGTCACCAACATGCTTGGGAACCTCAATCACTCATTCATTGTGGACGTCACTGCCGGTGCCGAAGTGTGGAACCAGCCGGTGCGCAGCTACCAGGTGCTTGAAGCGACGGCGATCGACCCTGCACAGGCCGGGCGCAAGTACTTCAAGACCAACAGCTATCCGTTCAACCCGGCGGCGACCAAGCTCATGTTCGTCAAGACGCTCTTCAAGTGGATCGTCGAGTCGAGCGAGAACGGCCCGCTCGTGAGCAACCCCACGAAGATTGACAAGAGCACCAAGAGCGCCGAGTACACGTACATTCTCGAGCTCGACGACGACGAGAACATCCTCGGCGGCGAGTGGGTCGACAAGTCTCAGGAGAACCACCCGGACTTCATCTGGTTCCCCGTGGGCAAGCCGCCCATGGACGCAGTCACGGCCGTCGGCCTCGAGTATAAGGACGTGGCCGAGCTGCTCGACGCGTCCATCGAAGGCCGCTGCTGATAGAAAGAACGTGCTCAATTTGAACCAAACTGATAGAAAACAGTATCGTAAGTGACCACCACGTCAGTATTATGTGTGTATGATGTCGTATGTTGTATGTAGTGTAGCCGTAATGGCAAACCTCGATTTGATCCTCCGATGCCACACTCGTAACGCTTTACCGCTTCTTCATCAGCGGTTAAGCATTGTTGGCACTATCTCAGTGACGACGTCGAGTGAACGTGCGGTAGATTAGCTCGGCGCGGTGGTGGCTGCAGTGTCACACTCGATTTGCTCGGGTGAAGGTGGTGGGCGTCGTGATCGAGGGAGCTGAGGCTGTACGCGACTGGCTTCGGCGCGAACTTCGCCACACGAAGCGTTGTCACTGAGGGCGTAGAGCCTGTCGGCAAGCGTGGGTTACTAGCAACGCCACTCGCAGCTTTAAGAGGCGAGAGGCGCTGAGCGACTCTCTTTCTGAGTGAGACTCTGCGAGCGTGATGCTTCAGCAGCACTGAGTTCATCGAGAGCCGTTTTTCTCCCAGCACCGCATCAATGGCGTCCTGCACGCTTGATCCGACAACTCCAGCACTCATAGAGACTGTTGGTTTGGAAAGCCGCTCGGGGGAATACTGACTGGCTGCTTCCAGCAGGTTGGTCTCTTCATCCTGGATGAACTCGAACTGATCATTCGTTGGCCCCGTAAGAAAGAACGATTTGGACTTGGGTGCGCCAAAGCCTCGCTTCTCGCCAATCGACTCCAAGAGATGCTGGAAAGATCGGCAGCCTTCTCTGAGGTCACCCACTTCTGGTTCGCTCTCGTCCGAGCCCGCGCCATCGCTATTGCTTTCACGTCCATCATTGTCAGAGCCTTGGTTCATAATGCCGGAATATTCATTCGAATTGTCATTGCTGCCTTGGCCAAACAATGCGCTCTGCTTTCGTCGTAGCTCGATGTGATTCAAGAACCCGCCAGCTCGATGCACAGACGCTGAGCCATCCTCAACCACATCTGAATGCAGCATCATCGACACCGATTTCTCACTGCCTCGACGGTCTTGTAAAGGCTGCGCTTTCTTCACTGGAGACGAAGTTACGAGCGAGGCGACATCAAAACTGGAAGCCTTGTGGTCCTCGAACGACTTCGAGAGCTCGTTGAATTGTTCAATGAGCGTGTCCACCATCTTGATAGCTCTCGACGGCTCCATCTTCTGTCCGGACGCCATGATCGACAATGCGAAACTTGTCCCAGGCTCCACAGCCACCACCGAGATGAAGAACGGAATCACGAGTCCATCAGAAGCCAATCTATCGCGGGCCGAGTCTGCATTGGCACTCGCGACAACTTTTGCCAGATCATGCGCATAGAGAACCAGTTTCTGCCCGTCGCCTTCCTTGAGTTCCTTGCACTTCTCCACAGAGCGCCACATGAAATCGCTCACACAGGGCACTTTTGTCTCGGTGGACATGAACACTTCGGCTTCTCCGCGCTGCACGTTTAGCCTCAGCGTCAAGATGGACCCGTGCGCATTTGAATCGTACTCGAAGAAGAAGAACTGCGCTTCGTGGGCTTTCGTGAACTCCCCCTGGGCACTCACACCGAACTGCAACTCGTTCTGAATCTCTTGGCAGCTCTCTCTTGCCATGCGCCGCAGTCGAAAGTTTGCCGAGTCTGCAGCAGTTGACGACTGGACTTTGTCTGTACTGCCCGCTCCTGTCGCAGTCTTGAGCACCACACTTTCTCGTCTCGACTGCTGCAACCGGAGCGTATCTTGCGCTTGCTGGTCCTGGCGCTTCTTTATCAGTTGGCTCTGCAACTCCTCCTGGAGTCGCTGCGCTTCTTCGCGTCCCTGGATCTCATGCTTCAAAGGCGAGAACATCGCTGCCTCCGCGTTGTTGAAGAACGCGAGCCATTTCTGTTGCATTTGCACCTCGGCCTCGGCACTGAGTACAATGCCTTCTCCAAGATTCGATGGGTCCTGTTCGCCATACAGAGCGCGATCTGTTCCACTGTTGCGGGCCGCAGCGACCAACCCTCTCGTGTTTCGTCGCGAAATGTCTGGGTTCGTGGAGTCTCGAGACGCGGATCGCTTGTACGGCGCATTGCTTAACTGATTCGCAGCAGCGGCAGCGAGTCCAAAGTGGTGCAGAGAGGGTCGTAACGTCGCATTCACTCCGCTTCGACGCAGATGCGGCCTGAAAGTGGCTCGGTACGCTTCCAGAGCTTCGGGCGTTAGCTGCAGTTCAATGTCTCCGGGTCTCTCGCCATCATCTTCCTCTTCAAACCCTCTTCCTCCTATGGCTGCTGCAGCCTCATTCGCACGCCGCTCTTCGTCGCTGTCGGAATCGTTACTTGGGTTCCATTGACCTAGTCGAAATGGGTTGTTCAGCACTGGCGCATTCGAGCGAAATGCTGGCTGCTGAGAGAAGCGGAACGAGTGATGGGATGCCAGGTTACTTTCTCTAGACGGTGGGACCTTATCAACTTCCACTGTAGTTTGTTGAGCATCGGAAGTCTTCACAGGCTCATCGTAGGTATTTTCCTGAAAAACCTCCACAGCCACGGCAGCACCAAGTGATTGTCGGTGCGGTGGATCATCGTCCATCCTGCTACGGCTCTGAAATGGTGTCTCGTTCGCTGGGGATTCGAGCACCAACGGTGTGGAAATGCTTGGCTGTGCATCTTCTAAAGCATCCGGTGGCTTCTGAGGCTGTGAAATGTAGATCTCGACTGCTGCAACAGGTGGAGTGCTGATAGCTGGATCGGGAGTCACGTCCTGCGGTTCCACTTCTGTCACGAACTCTTGCACAGTCACCGTCGAATCCGCATCAAGACTCGAACTGACTTCTCTCGGAGTTGTCTCGCTTAAACCATCTTGGGTCTCTTCGTTGTCTGTTTCTTCTTGCTCCTCCACGTTCTCGTCATCTGCTTCTTCGTCACTGGAATCATCACCACCGCCTCCCACGACTGCTTCTTCTGAGCTATTTGCGGCCTCGTCAGCATCTGCGGCCTCGTCACTTGTTGGTACCTGGGTTTTATCAAATACGCCAACGACAGGCACAGGTTGCGCCGTCACCTCCTCGACCCTGGGACTCGGATCAGCCACAACTGCAGTCGTCTGCTCTGATGGGGCAGGCTCATCCTTATCGCTGGCGCCTTCATCGAGATTGTTCGTCACCGACTCCCACGGCTCAGGTGTCAGTGGTTTATCAGGTGTGGGTTCGGTGACAGTAGCTGCTTTCGTCTCGACCACCACGTTCTCGGCAGCCTTGAGCTTCTCGTGCGCAGGATATCGGTGCTTGAGCGATTCTGATGGAAGACCACTGGCGACAAGAACTGTTGGCTTCACGGTATCCTTCTCGATCTTCGGAATGACCACGATCGTCGCACTCTTCTTCCGCTTCACTGGCTCAACCACCAATGGTGCAGCACTAGAAGCTGGCTTTGGATGTGCGCCTATGAGTTCAACATTTGCTTTTAACGCAGCAGTCGTCACCACTCTTGAGCTTCTTCGGGTTTTTGAGGCATCACTTCGATGAAGCACTGAACGAGGGGGTGAGTGCTTGGCCTGTTGGGTCGCTGGCTCCAACTCATTGGTGTGCTGGGCAACTGGATGAGGTTGCACTGCATTTGCTCGCTCTTCATCCTCGTGCTCTTTTAGAATCTGCGACTGCCACGAGTATGCTACGCCATCGCCGCCGTCATCCACTGCTGATGAGAGCGGACCAACGATGCGATGCTCCGCGGCGGCAGTTTGTTTTGAAGATATCTCGAAGCGACTCTGCTGCGGAGACACAAATGGAAACTGGATGTAGGTGTTGGAGAATGCTGATTTTGTGTCGTCCATAGGATTCATTGCACCGCTCGTACCAGATTTCAGCGGACCTTCGCGTTGCATCATTGGACCCATGTTGCTGGACCTCTGCCCACGAATGTCATCGTCAGGAAGCGTGTCATTGAAAATCGCCGACACGGAGAGAAAAGCCCTCGGCTTCTCTCGAGGTCCCGTGTGCCGAACACCAACGACCACAGGCGCAACGCCAATCGTTTGTTGGCCTCTGCTGTCACTTGAATCACGAGTTACGGGGCGAAAGCGATCCATCGCAGACATGCTTGCACTTTGCCCCAACGCAGGTGCAGATCCCTCCAAGTAGATCTGGTCCTTGGAGTCCACGTGCTTCTCGGTATTGAGCAGCTCCTGCAGAGAGAGCGAGTTACCAAGAGCATTCGGCATCCTAAACATGCCATCGTGGAGACCACCAACACGACGCTGGTGTTGGATAGTAGCGCGCTGGTCGAGTGAACTTTTCCCAAGCTGGAACCCACGCGGGAGCATCATCGTACTTGAGCGCTGCATATAGCAGAGCAGCAGTTCGTGGAGATCCACCGAGATCTCGAGCTTGTAGTCACGGCAGAAAGACGGGATCTCTCGAAACTTGAGCAGTGTGAGCGTCTTGACACCGACGATGTAGAGCATCGCCCAGAAGTCGAGGTAGCAAATCAGGCCGTCGCCTTCGACATCAGCGAATCGTCTTCTTGCAGCGAGAATCGTGTTCTCGAACGTCAGTGAGACCTCGCCAGCAGCTATGGCTTCAGCTTCCTCGGCTGTGACGTTTTCATTTGGCCACAGGTACCGCAACTTGCGAAGGATGCTCGTGAAATCCTCGATCGCCATCACGCCTTCCCTCTCATGATCATAGAAGATGAAGCAACTGAGGATGAGCCGGAGTTTCTCGATCACTTCGGCTCTCAAGTCTGTCGACGAGCTCTGAGTCGCGGGCATGAGGGGCTGAGCGAACAAAGTTTGCTCTGCAACTCGGAGCTCACTGTGCTGCTGCTTCCATTCGCCCACCAGCAGGCGCAAGAAACGATGGACCTCGATCCACTGTGTCGCCTGTCGGCTGTTGCTCGTATCAGTACCATATTCATTGATATCACCCGCAGACTGAGGCTTTGTTGGATACGCCTGAGCGTACTCGCCAGTGTACATCACGATGTTGCGCAAGTACCCGGGACTCACGAGTGGGTACATCAGCATCTCTTGGGCACATAGCAGCGCGTTCTGCAGGTTCACAAACTGCCAGTGGGTTCGCTTCCCATTCTCAATTTCCATCGCTGTGTCTTGCGAATTGGATCCTGGGTCGTGGCCACTTCCAATGATGAGGTCGCCGTTGATTACCATTGCACGAGAGAAGAACCACGAGTAGCAGCTGACACACAGCGCCACCATTTCGTTCGGCACATGGGTGTCGCTGCTCGAATCGTCTCGGGCAAACATCGCCAGCAGCTCTCCGAACACGGCGATCGCGTCGCTTTCTCGAATGTAGTGTGTGGCTGATACTAGAAAGAGCTTGATCTTGTCTTCCACGACTTTCTGCACCCCAAACTTGTTCGTGAAGACTCGGTAAAGCGTACTGTGGATCGAGAAAGCCTCTGAAGTATATAAATCCTTTGCATCCTTGTAGGCGCTCTTGAAAAGCAGCGAGTGGCTGGGGATCATCAGCTCATTGTAGACCTCCACGATGACTCCGAGGACCATTCGAAGCGAGAAATGCGGTTTGTAACCTTGTCTCTTTAGCGCCAGCGAGTGGATTTTCTTGTTACAATCGCTGCACTTCGCGCTTTCATCTGCTGGTACTTCGCTCCAAATCACCCGGAGCGCGGAGCATGGGCTGCACCAGCAATAGCCTCGAGACCAGCGCTGTCTAAAGCAGCGCGACAACTTGAGTCGATGGATCAAATCGTGGTCTGGAAGCACCTTCGGTGCCTCGGATTTCATGGATTCAGCCACAGATAGCTTCCGGTTTCTTCTTTTCCTTGAAAGCTGGCGCACGCTTGGGCTATCATCGTCATCCAACCTAGTAAACACAGTTGAAACAGTAGTCTCATCCTCGTTCTCAGGTGTACTAGCTGCCGATTCTTTCGGCGGAGACATTGACTGGTCCGTTGGCACTCGAATCGACGCACTTGTCGGGCTCTTCGAGGCTGGAGTTGGTTCTCTGCTCTGTACATCACCTCGACTTGGTTCCTTTCGCTTGGTAGGCTCGATCTCCTTCACTGGATCACAAACTTCCCATCGAATCGATTTTTCGCCGAGAATGTTGAACGACACCACTGCTTTCCGGTTCGCCATGGGCTTTTGCACTTGTTTCTGTCGTGCTTGGCTTTCAGAACCGTGTTGTTGCTTGTCAAATTTCCCTTTTCGAGTCTCTGGGGTGCCTTGAATCGCAAGTAGAACCTCGCACGCATCGTAGACGCTCAGGCGCGTTTTCAAGTCCATCTTCTGCCGTTGAAAGTACTTTCG
The DNA here is from genome assembly GCA_023334315.1 of Globisporangium alternatum. Classification (NCBI taxonomy): domain Eukaryota; phylum Oomycota; class Peronosporomycetes; order Pythiales; family Pythiaceae; genus Globisporangium; species Globisporangium alternatum. Next base: position 23,990 of record JAASGT010000177.1, on the reverse strand, counting down.
AATCGCAAAATCAGGTCGCTTGATGATCGCCAGCCGATGATTGGCAAGGAAGTGCGTCAGGTACTCTGCAGGCATGGTGCCGTTCGTGCCGTGACACTCGATGTACTCCTGCAGCATGGCGCAGAGCTCATCGCCATGGATTTTGACCACCTCCTGTCGTCCAGTCTTCTTCCGGTTGCGAACAACGGCATCGGGAGTCCGGTCAAGAGCAGCGCCGGTAGCTACTGGTTTGGTTGTAAACTTGCTTGAGGTGGTGAGAGCGCTCGGGATAGTGATGGCGGCTTCAGGCTGTGGCAACGAAGTAGGAACGCGGAGAACATTCACTACGCGCTCTGCTGTCTCGGTCGGACTGGGGTCCTCATTCTCGACCTCGCCATCGGAGTGGGTCGTTGGCGTGTTTGGGCGCGGCGATTGATGATACCGTTGATGTTCTTCAGCTGTTGAGAGTTGTACTCCAGTGTCACCAATTTGCTCGGAGTCAGAGCGGCTGGATGATTCAGTGCGACTCGAAGGCGCTCCAAGGCAGTACTCGAATGTGCAGATTTCGTTCGCAAGTGCAGCCACAGCGACGTTCTCGACCGTGCAGATGTCGACCACAGGAGCCCCAATGTCGAAATATCGCTTTTCGTCGACGCAATCTTCTCGGATCGACCAAATGATGGCCGTCATGTCCAGCGAGCAGCTTAGAAACTCGATGACATGGCCTGAACCGGACTGAGTTGCAGACAGAGACCGCTTTGAAGCGGCAATGCTGGTAACGCGGCGCTCGTGGTGTGATGCCACCTGAAGTTCAGCAAACAACATCTTGTGCGAATCCAGTTTCCAGACGGCGAGCATTCCGTCTTCAAAGCCGACAGCCAGGAACTTGGGTTCACCACCATCTTCACTGTTGACAATGCACATGCACGATGGCATGCTCAAGTGTCCCTCTGTTGCAGTGTTGACGTATCCGACAATCGACAAAGACGGCACTTCCCAGACCTTCACCATGCCATCTGCACCCAACGACACCAATCGCTCGACATCATTTCTCTGCTGCTGACGAAGTCGTGCGAACTGAACCACATGTGCAGAGTGCGCGCTGTCAACTCGGATATTCGACTCTAACAGCAATCGACCGCTACCACTCGGTGCTGAGGCATCGAAGGCAGCCGGTACCTTCCAGCCAAAGATCTGACCATTCTCAGTTCCAGCGAAGATGAACACCGTCGTCGGTTTGTGATGCTGGGTGTCAACACGAGACGTGTTGCTGGCTGTCTCAGAAGCGTCAGAGTCTAGTTTCGGCGCGCTGGATTTCAGCAAACCACCCCAAGATCGCGTTGGCTCACTGCTCGAGGCTTTTGCTTTCTGAGATAATGCTCTTGGTTCCTGAGAGCCGACGTGCATGACGACACCAAGCGCAGTAATGTGCGTGTTCAGATGCGGATCTTGGAGAATCCCCACTCGATTTCTCGTATCCAGAGAGTGGACGTCAACACTGCCGCAGCTCCAGCCAAATACCACAAAGCTGCGCTCTTGATTCGTGCGGTAGCACTCTATCGCCGAAATGGACGTCGATCTCTGCGACGCCGGCGGGATGAGCTGGTTCAAGTATTGAACTTCCCCTGTGCGCTGGTACCTGGCGCCGAGAGCTAGTATTCTAACACTGCTGAACTGATTCCCACTTAGCACGACGAGCTTTGGAGTCGATGGATGCCCAGCGATGCGGAACGTGGAGATTTCGTCACCAGATCGAGACTCTTGGAGCACGTGCATCACTGTCTGCACCTTTAGCACGTGAATCACGTCATCTCGCAGAATCAGCACCAAGTTCTCTGTAAAGCCGCCCATGTCAATGTTGACGAAGATTGGCACCGTGCACAACGCGCTGTCGAGTAGTGTTCTCTTCTTCGCCGCAGTCTTGCTCTGCGTTCCTGAAACCTGCTGAAAGTCGCAGTTGTACGACCCGACGAGATCGATCTTGGCCACAAGATCGCTGGAAGAAGCACTCTCAGCTTTGCTCTCTGAAGGACTCGACTGCTGCTGGTAGCCTGCTTGGAATCGCCAGTGCTTTACAACACCGCTATCTCGATCTGCCGTAATCACCATCGCCTCAGTCGGTGGATGCTGGTCGCGATCTTCACTTTCTGCAGCAGCACTCGCGGTGATGACGCTCAGTCGAAGCGAGCTGACGGGATGGCCATGCCATGCAGACAACTTCGACTCTAGCGGCGACGCTCCTAGACTATAGCTCCTCACTCTCTCCTTGGAACCTGATGCGATGCTGACGTTCCAGACTCGCAGTGCCCCACTCTCGTGGCCAGTGAAGAGCCACGTCGAGCACGACGAGAGCGTGATCGCAGTGATGATATCGTGGAGCATCACGCGACGAATCAGCTCTAGACGTTGCTCTGCGCTCTCACGCCACTCGACCAGGAAGCTCACGACACCAGCACTCGAGGCACCACCGACAGAGACGTACCCGACCCCAAACAGCCGCATCAGCCGCTTCGACCCGCACACCAGACTGATTGTCTCTGAGTGCAGCAGCGACGACTTCGTCTTCTCGATACACAGCATCGTTCGCTGCGTGTGCTCTGTTGTCTCCTCGTCTTTCACTTCTACTGAACCATTCGTCGACTGAAAAGTTCGCCAGCTCGCCTTGAACTCGCGCTTCGAGATCTGCAGAATATCGATGTGGTTGTACATCGGACCGCCTTCTGCTAACGCCACGCGCTCGGCCTCTTCAGCGTCACAAGTCTCGTCGTTTTCCAGCTCGCCAAAGCTTTCATTACTGGAAGTAAACTCGCTCTGTGGCTGGCGGCTCTTTACGGTAAACACCCCGCTGTTCTTGATACTGTTACTGCAACTCGAATCGCTCGACTTCCTGTGGACAGCGAGCACCAATTTGTCCGAGCTGTCGTCGTAGAACACACAGCGAAGTCGGTGGCTAATCGGTCCCGGGTAGCTCACGAGCTTCTTGAGCGACGCTGGTTCGAGAATGAGCACGTTGTACACCGCCTGGCTCTCCTCGTGGTCGCTCAGGCTGCACTTCGACTTGGCGCGCGATAGAGGAACGCTCTGCGCCGTGTACACGCAGATGTATACGTCCATGGTCTGCGAATACTCGAGCGAGAGCGCGTGAACAATCGGCACGAGCACCGCGTCCTTTGTGCTGCTGTTGTTCTTGTTTTTCGTATCGACCGCCGAGCCGGTCGTCTGCTGCGGTGGCACTGGCGCCAGGTTGGCCTCGTCGAAGAGCTTGATGCTCTTGATCTCGCGGCGCAGCGAGAAAAGTCGCAGTGTGTGCGACGCGAGCGCGCTCGAGTCGTACGCGAGCACGTGGTGGCGCGTCGCGTCGTACGTCGCCGCCTGGACCGTGATGCCGCTGCACGAGAGCTGGTGACGCAGCTGTAGCGTCTGCTTGATCGTCATGGCAGCAGCAGGGATCGAGAGACGACGGTGAGCGTCTATAGACACGCAGAGGAGCGGTGCAGGCGGGCCATCACACAGGCGTGGCCATTTTCATCGATGGAGAGATTTTCAGTGACGTCTCTCCAAAACTCGAGCTGGTAAAATAGTACTTTGTTTCTAATAAACAATACTCGTTTATCTGGAAGAACCCTGCATGAAAAGATGGTGTTGGTGATGGGACCTACATCGGAACTGAGCTGAAATTTTTATCAGATGTCAACCAGTATCTCAAACGCGGACATACCAATTCTCAGACGTATTGGCTCAGTATTGCGTCCTGGGCATCGCTGCGCATGAGGCTACCTCGAGAGGAAACTCATGAAGTGGCTGCAACCTTTAAAAACTTGCTGCCGTGCTTGTTATGGAACTAGTTTTCTCTCTGAAAACCATATCGTGTCGTTTCTTCTGTTTCTGATACTCGTTTGAAAATGGCGAGAGTTGTTGTAAAGCAGTAGAAAAGCATGCGACCACCTCGCCTGGAGTGCTGAACGAGTTAAAGCCCGAGGTTGCGGTCGCGAACGCCACCCCAGCCGCCGACACGAATGGCTCCAAAGATGAGAGCGACAAGGCCGCCACCGAGAAGAGCGACGTGGACACCGCGGCCACCGCGTACCTAACGTCGCTGGGCGTGGACATGACCGCCGGTAGCATGGGATGATGTTCTTGGAGAGCGCCGCTTGGCGCGACGACGAAGAAGCTTGAACGAAAATTTTGGGTGCGAAGACTAGAGCGACGACTTGAGGCTGGCGATTTGAGAAGAAGGGAAATTGAATAATGACATTCAAACTAATCCGATAGCAAACAACAACTCTGATTCTCTCTCTCACGCTTCCTACTGCGGTCTGTGCTCTTGCCAAAAACAAATGTTTTATGAAATCCACCTTGTAACCTTCGGACCCAAAGCACACCGCCAACGCATCGGTACGTGAGGCGCACACGGGAGGCACCGCCACCATCGCAACCATCGGCTCCGCCACACTCCAACATGTACGTGGCGCTCGAGCATAAGACCGAGCGCGAGACCGAGCGCATGTGTCACTTCACTCCCTCGTGTCAGCGCTGACGCAGCTTGTGGTACTCTAGTCTCTGCAGTACGCCCAATCCTCCACCGCTCGTGACCTTCCGCGAAATGTATGGTCATGGTGATGGAGGTGTTAGCTGGCGCTTAGGCGCTCAATGCACTGCCGATCATTCTCGCAAACTCGCTCCGCCTGAATAGGTTCCCTGAGCTCAAGAGGAAGCTCTGGCAAAGTTTGTTCAAGTCAGAGATGGTCATCCGCGACGACGTGTAGTCCGAGGACGGCGAGGCTGTAGGATCGAATGTGGACACCTGACTTTGGATGGTCAAGGACACAAGTTTCCCGCTCTTCGGCATTGACATAAACCGCAAGGGTGACATGACAGAGAGCCACATGGACTCAGTTTTTTGTTTTCTTCACTACGCCAACGGTGCGCCCAATAGACGACGCGAGCATCCACCTAAGTGCGAGCAGTTCACGCTAAGCAAGATCACCATCGGACTCTCGTTCGACATGTGCAAGCTGACGCTCAAGTGTCTGCGGCTCGTAAAAAGCCTGCTGGATTGTGGAGTGGACGTTTACAGACGGTGTGCATGGAGGAGGGCCATCTGATGTTGCGCTGCGGTCGTTCTTTGAGAATGTTGGGTGCTACCTGAGCTACATCAGCCTCGAAGGGTGCTACATTGGCTCCTATCGTGATCACGCCGGTATTTTGCCCGCTATTTTGCGTCACTGTGAGAAGCTCAGGCACCTGCGTCTGTGCAAGACCACCGTATCCGATCTTGATATCGATCATCTGGTCGGTGTGCTGAATGGGCGTCTTGGTGACCAGCTGCTGGCGCTGGATGTGAGCGAAAGTAACATGGAAATCGCAGGAGCTGGCCGCTTGGCTGCGTTCCTGGCAAACCGTGCGAGAGTGCCAGCGCTGATTGAGCTTCGTGTGTCGCTTGGACGTCACGCGACCATGACCGCGCAAGACTACACGAGTCTATGTCAAGCACTTGCTGTCAACAGACGCCTGCAACTTCTCGAGCTCAAGTTGAAGTCATCGGGCGTACGTCAGCGCATCGACAAAGCTTTTCAAGGTCAGTTGCTTTCTCGTGGGCTGTCGTTGAGCCAGAAAGCGGCGTTTGTGAGCGTGATCCAGCGCGAGTCGCTGGCTGGCCGGTCACGCCATGGTCTCGACAGCTTCATGGTGTCATCCATCTTCAAGTTTGCGGGGAAAGTACTTCGTCGCTGGATTTTTTGGAATCGAGCATTGGTTTTCTGAAGAATGTTGTGGTAGGGACTACTACTTCGAAGTAGTATTGAAGCATGGCGTGCTAACGGGTGTTGTGGGCTAGTCTTTTTCTTTGGTTTGTATGAAGTTACATGTGGCTGTTCTAGCGGGAGTTGCTGTGTAGGGGCAGTGTTGGTAAATATGATTAGCTTCTGTTTGAATGACGCCAGTGTGTACTTGCTGAACTGAGTATGCACGTTTAACGTCCTCTGGATCCAGAAGCAATGAGTGCAAGACACGGATGAAACAGATCACGCGATAGCCACTACGCTAAAAGTTGAGGAGACTTGGCACTTCGAGGCGATGGCTCCGAGTGCCAGTGTGGTAGGTTGGCTTCGCAAGCTTCCCATAATTGGCATGACAACTGGCGGCGGTTGGTTCAGCCATTAGATATAAAAAACGAAGACGAAGGAGAGAGCTATGCCATTTTCAAGCGTCTCGAAGTATTGCAAACAGGAGCAGCACGTTGTCAAACTGGACTTGCCTATCAAGCCCAAGCTCAGGCGTGCTGGCGCACTTGCTTCAGCTCAGCAAGTACCTTGAGCTCAAGAAGCAGTACCTTCTGGTAAGAGATCGGGACTTGAAAAGACTTACTTATAAGTCGTCTATCGTGTACGACTAACAATCGGGCAGATGGTACCTCTGCTCGAAATGATGCTTTACGACGAATCAAAATGTCCAAGGTAGGTTTGGAGGTCCTGTAAGTGCCACCAGCTCTGATAAATTAAATCGGTCGTGTATATTTGGATTTGAAATGGATACAAATGAGACCCTCGCGGAGCTCACATGCTGGCCTCGTGTCCCGTAAACACGTGCTTCTTCTCTTTCTTCTCTTCTCTCTCTTCGTCGTCGTTGCCGAATCGCAGTTTCTCCTCTTTGCCTTGCGATTCGTACCGGCTACTCGTTCGACTTCCACCGTCGTTGCGGCTAGCACGAGGCTCACGCAGCTCTTGAGCACTATCTTCCAGCGAGACTTCGTTGTCCAGAGGCGCGATCATCGCTGCTTTCTTCTTCTTGGACTTCTTGACCTTGGACGGCAGTCGCAGCGCCGCGCCGCAGTGGCGACAGAAGTTCGAGTCTTGCTGATGAAGCCCGCGGAAGCAGCGCACGCACTCGCAGTTGAGGCGCAGCGCTTCCTCTTCGGTCTGCGTGTTGAGCACGAGCGGACACGCGATGACGCCGTAACCGGTGAACATGACGACAGCGGCGATAAGGCGACCAGGGACAGTCTGCGGCGCGATGTCGCCATAGCCGACGGTTGTGAGCGTCACGACGGCCCAGTAGAGACTCACAGGGATGTTGGAGAACCCGTTCTCCTCGCCTTCGATCAGGTACATCGTGCACCCGATGACGACGATCATCGAAAAGACGGTGAACATGAACACTGCCACGCGCATCTTGTTGGCGTCGATGTTCTCGTTGAGTGCTTGGGCCGCGTCGACGAAGCGAACGAGGCGCAGCACGCGGAAGACTCGGATTACGCGGAAGATGCGCAGCGTCGCCAGGTCAGCCAGTGGGCGGGCAGGTGGGAGGAAGAACGCTGGTGAGCACAAGACAGTGTTAGCACTCTTCGAGCTCACAGGGCGACCTGAGAAAAGTTAGCGGAGATAGATAACACGCACTGATGACGGTCGGCACGATGGACGAGATGTCGACGATGCCCATGGCGCTGCAGAAGTACTCGCGTGGCCGGCGCAGGCAGCTCACGCGCAGCACGTACTCGACCGAGAAGACAATCGTGAAGATCACTTCGCAGCCGTAGATGAAGTCACCGTGCTCATCACGGATGTGGTGCACACTGTCCATGATGGCTGTAGGTGTCCACACAAGAAGAGCCGAGTTTAGTTAACTTCAGAGCCTCTCCGCGTCAATGCAGGTGGTAGCAACAGTACTCACCGAGGATGACGCTCGCCGCAATCATCAGGAGCAGGATAACGCCGCAGAGCTGACCGTGCATCGTGTTGCTGCCAAAGAGCGTCTCGTGCACGTACTTCCAGAAGACGCCGTCGCGCGCCTCACCGTACTCCTCCTGCTCGCAGATGCCTTCGTCTGAGATGTCCAAACGGCTCCAAGTCTCCTTGATCGCCGTGTTCGGCAGCCGGAGGAAGTTGCGCATGCGCTGCTTCATGCTCAAGGGCGTGTCCGGCAGCACTTCGCCATTGTACTCGAGCGCGTTTGACTCCTGTGGTAGCCACATGGTTTCCTGTGCACCACCGCCGGTCGTCGCGCTTCGGATTTCGATCTCGACTTCTTCGTCGTCTCCATCGGGGGTGTCGTAGCGCTCGGGGGCCTTGGTCGCTGGCGACATCGGAAAAGGCTGCGTCGGTGACTTGGAGCAACTCGCAGCTGCGTCGTCTCTTTCCAATTGAGCAGAGACAGCTCGAGTTCAAGGCACCACTAAGCGCGCTTGAAGCTTCGCGTGGGCCATCGCCATGTCTGAGAGCCAAGTTTATCGGGCAAGCAAGCTATTTCAAGCATCGATGTGGCCAACCCTGAGCTAAAAATCGCCTCCAGATGCCCGAGTCTAAATTTGGAGCCATGTGCATGCTCTGAGCCCCACGGCAGTTGATGCGCATCAAAAACACGAGAGCTCAGGTCCGAGATCTTTTGCACACTAGGAATAGCTCTCAGTAATGAATAATGAAGAAGGTTGATGGTTGGGATACGACTCTCGAAGTCGCAAGAAGGCGGTCGATTGGATGGATATTGGCGGAGTGAGAAGCTTATCTCGAACGCCTGAGAAGAAGATCCGGCTGAGCACGGTGTGGCTGACGATCCTCGATTCATCATGCCGGTGGTGCAGCAACCCAAGCTTGAAGTCGTTGGCAGCAACAACAAAAAACTTAACCTTCTCGAGGAGATCCGACCAATTACAGGCATCTCTGAATGCAAAATCGAACGAGTCGAGAAGTCGCTAGTGGCTACCACCAGCCCTATGATGTCCAAGTGACTCGAAGCCACCAAGGTTTTGCATGACAGAACCCAGCGCGTGGAGCCTTTAGCGGATCACGCAACTGCGATGGCGAGTCCGCAATACCGATGAGCCATGGAAGAACGAAAAGGAGTGATGAAAAAGAATTGATGTGGTAGTATTGAACAAGAAACAATATCAAGCTGGGGCTTTCTGTCCGCTCCATGGTGATTGCTACGCACACGCGTTCGCTACGACTTGCATCTGGCCGTACTTATAGAAGAAGTAGAGATGTCGACTTCCACAGTTGCTTACAGCTTGAGTGGGAGCACGTCCTTGTGGTACTTGGCGCGGAAGTAGTCGCGCACAGGGCCGAGCACGATGAACTTCTCGTACAGGATCGCCGTGACCGTGTTGGCCATGCCGATACCGAAGAGCTCCCAGCGGAACGAGACCGGCAGCGGCATGTCCGGCAGCGACACGACGTTCGTGCTCGAGGCGACGCGGAACTGGTCCGTGAAGCGCGTCGGCGGGCCCAGGAACAGGATGCACAGCACGACAGCGAGCAGCAGATAGTAGAACACGAGGAAGAAGTTGCGCCACACCGGGCGGCGGAACTTGGAGCCGAGCGTCATCGTGATGCCCGTGACCATCTGCTGCCAGCAGATGAGGAACCAGAGGCTCGAGCCCAGGTTGCTGTCCTGCAGCTGCCACCACTGCACGAGGTTGACGTTGGCAGGCGAGAACGGGCAGTACCAGACCTGGCCCATGACGTAACGGATACCGCCGAACAAGAAGAGCGCGTGGATGACCCAGGCGCCGATGAGCGAGCACAGCGTGGTTGGACCCACGAGGCTCGACGTCGGGCGCTGCGTGCCGAGCGTCTTCAGTGGGCGCGAGCGCGTGATGCCGTACGAGAGACCCACGAGGATTGCGCCGTCGAGGTACATGAAGCCGAACTGCGAGATGAACACGCCGTTGTAGTACATCACGAAGCGGCAGCCGATGCCGATGAGACCATACATGATGAGGTACTTGACGCTGCCGAACGACGTCGCCAGAGCGCCACGGCCTTCGAGCACCAGGTCAACGATCGACTGGAGAGAGCGGGTCTTGCTCGTGAACGGAGACACGACCGAGGCCTCGGCGTCGCTGAGGGCCACACCGACGTGGGCGATACGGAGCGCACCGCAGTCGTTACCACCGTCGCCGCACATGCCCGTGACGGCGCCAGCAGCCATGTGAAGCTTGACGCACTCAACCTTGCCGGCCGGGGTCATGCGGCTGAAGATGCGGATGTTGAGCAGCAGGGCCTCGATCTCGCCCATCTTGACCAGGTAGTCAAACGCCTTGCCGGTCACCGCGAGCTCGACCGTGTTGTTGAACTTGGTGAAGTCCGCAATCTGCTCGGTCGAATACACGACCTGCGAGTCCACGTCCTTCCACACGAGCGAGGCGCCGGTCTCGGCATCCGCGACCATGTCACCGAGAATCACGCTCGACTCCGCGTCAACCATGCCACTGGCACGAGCGATGAAGCAACCCGTCATGGCGTTGTCACCGGTGATCATCACCGAGCGAATGTCGCCCTGCTTCAGCGTCAAGAGTGCGTCGCGCGAGTCCTCCTTCAGTTCGTTGCGGAACATGATCAGACCCAGCAGCGAGAGGCCCTCCTCGACGGCGTTGCGGCTAGATAGGAACGCCTGGAGCTCAGCGTCCGCGAGCTGGCCGACTTCCTTGAACGCAATACCGAGCACGTAGCAGCCGTCCTTGGCGAGCTTCTCGGCGGTCTCCGTGTAGTTGGCTGGCACCGACTCGACCTTGGACACAGACTGCATCTTTTCGTACGAGCCCTTGCAGAACACGTACAGCTTACCCGTGGCTGTGTGCTTCATCACGACGCTCATCGACATGCGGTGGTGGTCGAACTCGAAGCGCTTGACGAACTCGAGCGTCTCCTTGCCGTCCGCCGATTCGACAACCGGCAGGCGGCCCTCGCTCTCGATCAGCTTCCACTGGGTGCTCTTGAACATCTTCACCTCGACCTCGTTACCCACAAGCTCACCCTTGAGCGAGCCGAGCGCGTGGGTCGACGCCAAGCTGAACTTCATCAGCTCCGGGAGCGTGGCAACGGTCACGTCGTTCACCTCCGGGAGGAACTCTGTGGCGGCGGCATCAACAGGCACACATCCGCGGAAGTCGAGGCCCTCCTTGGTGATCGTACCGGTCTTGTCGAAGCAGAACACGCGCACCTTACCGCAGAGCGTGATGCGCTGTGGGTTGAGGCAGAACACGTCCTTCGTCTGGAGACGCTTGGCGGCGTTCACCTGGCCGATCGTGATCACGACGGGCAGCAGCGGGTTGAGCACGGCCGAGAACATGAACATGCCGTATACGAACGCGAAGAGCGTGTTGCTCAGACCGGCGTTGTCCATCAAGAACTTCATCGCGAGGTACGCGGCCACGAAGCCGAACACAAACAGGAACGAGAACACGGCCTTGAGGTGTTCGTCGTACTTGAACTTGATTGGCGCTGGGTATAGGATGGCCTGCACAAGCTGACCGCGGCTCGTGTGGGCACCAGTCGACTGGACGACAGCGAGGATGTCCTCCTCACGGCCCGACGCGAGCGTCTTGGTGCCCGAGAAAAGCGTGTACTTCTTGCCGGCACCCTCGGCCGAGTAGAGGTCGGTCGAGTCGTTTGGCACTGGGAATTTCTGCACCGGCATAGACTCGCCCGTGAGCATCGACTCGTCGCAGACAGTGGCACCCTTGACGACCACGAGGTCGCACGGCACGGTCCAGTTCTCCGTCACCTTGACGAGGTCACCTGGCACGAGGTCAGTCGATGGCGTGACGACCCACTCGTCGTCACGCTTGACAGTCACCTCGGTCTTGTAGTGGGTCATCTTGACGATCGACTCGAACATGCCACGCTTAGCGAAGATATTGACACCAGCGGCAAGCACGATCACAACCGTGTTCAAGGCAGCCACCCACGTGTAGTCGGTGAAGTACCAGACATAGTAGCACATGAGCTGGTAGATGTAGAAGAACGAAAAGAACTCGTCCACGAGCGACTTGGCGATCGATGGCATCTCCACTTCGATGGCGTTGCGGCCGACAATATCGAGGCGGCGCGTGTGCTCCGCCGTGGTGAGACCCTCAGAGTCCGCGAGGATGCGGTCGTACGAGTCGGCGAGCACAACCGAGCCCGGGATGAACTTGCCCTCGACCTCGTCGAACGTGTAGCGTAGGTGCTGGAACTCCAGGTAACGCGCGCCATCGGTCGTGAAGAACACTGGGACAGTGGCCTCGTAACCCTGGCGGACGTTCGGGAACAGAAACTTTTCGATCTTGATCACGAGCTGTGAGACGCCCGAGCGGTCCGCGAGCAGCACTTCCGACTCCTCCGGCTTGAAGAGCGTCACGCGGTCGCACTGCGCGAGCGATGTCGGCACACGGAAGAAGTTGATGAGCTTGTCGCTGTAGACCACCACGACGGCGAACCACACGGACGAGATCACCCAGAGCGCTATGAACACCTTGATGATCACGTTCACGGGGTCGAACCACGAGTCATAGCCACCCTTGCCAGCGAACTTGCCCGTGTTGTCACGAATCGTGAGGATGATCGGGATGTTGAGGAAGACTGTCATGAGGATGAAGTAGGCGAACACGAACTTGCCGACGATGGACGTCGAGTACCCCGTCTGCTCTACGTCCTCGACGCTGTTGCGAAGCTGCACGTCCGTGACGCGTATGGCGAGCGACGGGCCCTTGGCCAGACCCGGGGTCTCCGGGCCGCCGCGGTTGTCCAGCAGCTTCTTACTGCCGTCGTCGTCGACCGCGACCGCGAACGGCACCGACGCGGTCGACGTAGTCGACTTGTTCGTGGTGGACGAGGCGGCGCGGATGCCTCCCCAGAGAATAAGCAGCCCGAAGCAGATGGCGTAGATCGTGTAGAGGAAGACGAACGCTGGCTCCTTGAAGGTCGTGAAGCGGTAGTGGCCGGTGCCAAAGCCGTTGCTGCACGTGCCCTGTTTGCTAGCGTCGATCTCCGTGCAGACCGCACCTTCTGGTAGCATGGCATTGTTGTTCTTCGGGTTAGGCTTGGACCACAAGAAGACCTTGCCACCCTCCGTACCATCCTCGAGCGTCGTGTTCTGCGTAAAGCGCTTGTCACCGGCCAACGGCGCAAACGTGCACTGCTGCGAGAGCGCAATGTCGCCGCCCTTGGCGACCGCCTGGAGGCGACACGTGTTGCTCGAGTCGCCGTAGACGTACGACGGCGAGTCCGGGCGGTACATGGAGAGCTCCATGTCCTTGGGCACCCAGTTGATCTGGCGGCTCTTCTTCCAGCCTTCCTCGTAGTACGACTCAAAGGCGCCGCCGGCTGGGCGGTTGTACTTGATGTAGAGCGCCACCGTCGGCTTCTCGGCGCCCTTGGCCGTGCCGAGGTCGCAGCAGTAATACGTCGGCGCATGGTTGATCGGGCATGCGGGGTAGTCCGTCTGCGGGTGCGTGGCCGAGGCGAGCGACGCGAGTGACGCGAGCGCCGCGGCGGACGCGAGCGTCTTGAGCATTAGCATTCTTTTCTCACTTGGGCGAGCGGCTGGACCACGGGTGGGTAGACGGCCGAACGCACTTGGGGAGGACAGGGAAGATTGCAAAGTGAGCGACGTCCACACAAGTGCGCGCGCAAGTCTTGTGTGGGCTTGTGTGGCTTGTTGAGCAGATGGCTGGCGCAGGCACTGGCTTGTCTCCCCCTGTCTCCCGTTGCTTGTTTTGAGCACAAGCCATCTGGTCTCGAGGGCCAAACGAGCAAGGCGAGCCACCAACAAGCAACAACAACAACACAAGCGCACACGATTGTGCGGTGCCCATCCTCGTCGCTGTCACGAGCTCGTTTTGGACGGACAAGAGACAAGACGGAACCCTATTTCTAACCCTTTTCGTACCATGTGGGCATGATGAACTGGTAGTCGCCGGTATGTGATATGGTGCAACTTAAAGCGAGAAAAGTTGAACAAGCTGGCAAACTCGGTCCATGGACGCTGTCGTGTCGGAGTTATGGAGAGGAAGAAGCGTCGTTCTGATCCATTCTCTCTCAACTGTGAGTCGTGACAGAGTCAAGTCTTCTGCATGAAGAGATGTCAGCACAACACATAAAGCAAGCAGGTTGACTCACTTGTTACTTTCTAAATTAATAATATATCGGTAAACGTCTAAATCAGTGAGTGGCCCGTCACGTGCACTGATGGATTTGTTCGGAATGATCTGTTTCTGTTTTGCAAAGGGACCGAATCGGCCAAAACCCAGAACGACTCGAAATGCCAAACTTGACAACACCAAACGGCGGCAAGCGATGATTCGCACGCCTTGCGCACACAACAAATGAATCATGAGTCCTATCCAGCACGTCACGTTCAGATGCCGTTGCGACGTGAGCACCGAGTTTTCCATACGCGAGACGCAAAATTGTGCGAACTTTAAGTTTTTTATCCGTCGACGCACCTGAAAACTCCAATCAAAGTCATCTGGTAGATACAAAAACGGGGTTCACTTCGGGTTCTTTTTTTCGCGTGTCGTGAAATTAGAGGCGGGCTTATCTAAATGAATATTCATCAAAGCGATTGCTTTGCTCGATAGAGAGAATGCAAGCTATCCCATAGCAAGCTCGTCGTCCTGCGTGAGAAGCATGTGAAAATGTGTCAGCTTCGTTACTTCACCAGCTATTCTGCACGCACACCTGTCCTGGATATGCTAATAAATATATTCGTCAATTGTTTTCGGTATCGTCGACTTTTTGGAAAGGCCCACGCCATCCACCTGTCCACTTCCCTTTATCATTGTCGTACAAAGAAGGCTCTTCTTAAAGCGACATAGAATCAGAGAACCCTGTCAAAAGCGATCTGCCTGCAGGCTCGTGGCCACTCAATCGCATACCGGCGGCAATTACTACCGCGGCGGAAGAGAAGAGCCTTTGGTGATAAAGCGCCGCTTCACCCACCACCACCAGCAGCAGAGATCACGCTTCCTATCACGGCGACCGACGGCGGCCGCTTTGGGGCTCAGCTTGAAGTGGTGTAAACACAGTCGTACCGCCGATCCCAATTTCAACGTCGAAGTTGCGAGTCGAAGCTCCGAGAGCTGGCATCGGAGCTCATAAAGCTACGATTTGGAAAAGTGTAGGTGGTGGTCTGCATTCAGTGGACGACAGGTAACATACCGTAACGTTGAATGCGAATGGGAGCGCTTTTGTTGCTTCCATCTCCATCCATTCCTTTCACACAGCTCTGGTCAACTCCCCATCACATTGAAGATGCTCCGCCACCACAGTCGACGGACGACACGGGGCCGCACATTTTTATATCTTGGAATTAAATGTGAGCCG
The DNA here is from genome assembly GCA_023334315.1 of Globisporangium alternatum. Taxonomy (NCBI): domain Eukaryota; phylum Oomycota; class Peronosporomycetes; order Pythiales; family Pythiaceae; genus Globisporangium; species Globisporangium alternatum. The sequence goes on along the minus strand of JAASGT010000177.1, from coordinate 8,931 downwards.
CCACGTCGCCTTGCGTCAGCAGCTGACTCGTCCAATCGGAACTTGAAGTCTGCAATAACTTGAAGTTTGTATGCTGCGATTCGCAGTGACACCGACGACGCAAATTGAAACTCTTACTAAGTACGATTGTCTGATGTTATAATTAATGACAATATAAAATAGAGAGGTTATGATTACCTTGAAGTTTGTATCAGATGCGCTTCAATATCGAAGTTGTTCAGAAAATGGCTCATTTTCTTTATTTTCTCGTCCCAAATGTGACGAATCCAAGAAAAATTGCACAAAGATTCCAATATCCCAAAACCAAGTGCCCCTCACTTCATACAAACCCCAAGTACAATGGGGGCACTTAAGATCTGCTCCTCCTCAACATCTCAACACGCAGCAATGGTGTGGCACGACCGCCGCCTCCTGCAGCGCCTCGGGTTGTGCTCACCGCTCATCCAGGAGCCCATGGCGGGCGCGCAGGTGAGCGACATGGAGATCACTGCCGCGAAGGCCGACGCGCTGGGCTCCATCCCGTGCGCTCTGCTGACGCTCGACGCCGTCAAGGCCACGGGCGCGCTCGTCTTGTCCACGACGACTGTCAAAGAAGCGCTGGTTGGCAAAACTGCTCTCCTAATTGTTGTCCCGAGATAGTTGCTTCGACTTCACCGTGGCACTCGCTCGCTCCTCATCTCGCATTCGCCACCACACTCACTCGCTCATCTTCCCTCGATTACCGTTCTGCCGATGGAGGAGCTCCAAAGTGCACGATGCCAAAAGCTGTCTGTTTGCTTTGGCTTCAGCGCTCGTGGCAATCAAATTCGCATTCAACGGGTGGTGGAGATGGACCAAACGCAACGCTTGTGGCTCTCATTCTGATCGGAGTCAAGGCAAGCGATTCCGATTCTTTTTGTTGTGTCGATCTAACTAAACATGGGTTCCGAAAAGTGTGAGTGAAGAGGATGCATGGCATGTGAATGCGTGGCAGTCATTTCAGCACTCGCTGCCAACAGTTTCCAAATGCGCAAACACGCGAGCAGGTTTGACCCATGCCATGGTGTTACTGCCTGCTTAGTCCACATCAGTCACGCGCCCCTCACTCTCTCAGCAGCCCCTCGTTGCTCCTGCTACTGATGCTGATGATGATGGAGCTGTGATCCCTCAGGTCCTCCGCTGCATGCAAGTGCCTGCAGGACCCCTCCTCAGGAGACGCTCCTGCTCTGATTCAGCGCGCGTTGTTTGGCGCAACCCAATGTGCTGGAACGCAGCCATGCGAGAGCGCTCCTTCGTGCAGCACATTGTTCTCGTGGTCTCCTGGACATCCTTGTGCTGCGCTCGGACTGAATGACGCCTCAATAAGTTCGCAACACGAGGTGCTTCGTTCGTGCGTAGGAGATACTATCAAAGGAGAGCATGACAGCCTCTCAACCCAAGCAACCTACGCACACATCCATCTTCCACGAAATCGTTTTCCAACACGGACACGTGCTTATCTCACCCTCTCTCTTGCTAGTCGCAATTGATCACTGCGCACAAACACTCACTCACACGAAGCCACCTTTCTCACTTCTCATCGCCGCCGTCGCTTTCTACTGAGCACGCCGCGTTCTCACATGTGCGCGAGACTCGCGCGCACCATGAGCTGGATGGTGTACTGCAGCTTCATAGCTGTGGGGCGGTCCACCGCGTCAGTTCGCAGACACGCTGCGGCAATGTCGACGATCTCCTGCGGGCAGTCGGAGCTGAACGTTGGCTTGAGCTTGTCATTCGTCACCGCAAGCGCGATCTGCGCGTTCGAGAGACCGGAGCTGGCGTACGGGTTTGCGCATGCGTCGAGCTCCGCGAGCAGCACGCCGAACGCGTAGATGTCGGCCTGCACGCCGTGTGCTTCGTGCTTCAGGATCTCTGGCGCCGTCCACGCGACTGCGCCGGGGGCTGCCGTGGTGGTGAGCAGCTCAGCGACCTGCTCTGGTGAACTTGCTTTCGTGCGAAAGCCCGTGAGCTTTGCCTCCCACCCGTGGCTCAGGAGCACGTTCTGCGCCTGAACGTCGCCGTGGACGATCGGCTCGGCGCACGTGTGCAGGTACACGAGTGCCTCAGCGATGTCGATCGCGAAGAGCACTTTCGCGGGCAGCTCCGTCGTGCCGCTGTACCAGGTCCAGGGCTCGGAAGACGCAGAGTTCCTGTTGAACAACAGCTTCTGCTGCTGTTGCTGCTGCTGTTTCATGAGTAGTGCCGACAGAGTCCCGTTCGCGAGGAACTCGGTCACAAGCGCCAGATCCGCCATCGACGCCCAGCAGTAGCCGACAAACTTAACCACCTTCGGGTGCTCGAGCTTCGAGCGCAGACGGATTTCCTCAAGGAGACCCGTGAACGCGTGCGCGTCCTTGGCCTTGTCGAGGCGCACCTTCTTCACGGCGACGCGCTGGTCGACCATGCGCGCGAGGTACACGATTGTGAGCTTGTCCTTGCAGATCGTCTTCTCGATCTTCAGGTCCGTGACTTCCACGCGCAGCGCCGCAAGCGCCTGGTCATCCTCGATCCAGGACGCATCGCAGAGCACGGCGTCGCGCGTGAGCTCGATGTTGAGCGAGTTCTTCTGGCGGATGAACCGCCGCAGGAGCACGAGCGCGAGGATCAAGAGCGCGAGGCACGCCGTGGTCGTCATAATGATCAAGAGCACATCTGAACAAAGCACGAAGGCAGTAGAGCATTAGACAGCGATCAGTCGACCCATTGGTTGTGAATGTATGGAAGGAGGTCAATCCAGCATACTTGAAATGGTGGAATCGATCGGCCAGCCGTACTTTTTCCGAAACTCGATGTCTACAGGCAGAGAACAAGGTAGGAGGCAGTCGTGTGTGTGTCAAGCAAGAGTTCCACACACAGTGAGACCTTGCTAGAGCGAGAAACTTACCTGCGAGGGCGCAGATCTGGACGCTGCTGTGCTTCCCCACAGGATACAACGTACCCTTGCTCTTCGCACACGCCTCGGATTCAAATGGCGTGACGCGGAACTCCGAGAGGCTCTGGAAAATCGCTAGATCCGAGTATTGGATCTCGAACTTCGTGATCGGGTTGTTGCGCAAGTCGCTGTTTGAAAGTAAACACACCCACACACAACACATTCGTATCAAGATACAATTGCTGGGCAGCAAGCGTCTTCAAGCAGTAGCAACAAGGCGCGTACAGTTTCTTGAGACTGGGATGCCAAATGATACCACCAATGGTGGCGAGGTTGTTGAACGACAAGTCACTGGAGTGAATAGTCAAGAGATTGCGTAGTGAGTCAGATGAGACGAGAAAGATGGCAACATCGGCCAATAAATCGTGACAAGAGGCAGCATGCTGAGCGTACACGGTGTCCAGCTTGCCGACTGTGCTGAAGTTGATCCGCGGCAGCTCGTTGATGCCGTTGTCGCTTGCGAGCCTAGGCAGAAAGACCGTGAAAGCATGTCAGACGCCACCTCCATGGCCTATACATTTCCGCAGCAGATCACGATTGGCAGCGAACGTACAGCACCGCAAGTTTCTTTGGGGGCGCGAACAGACTCCAGTTCGTCAGCTGGTTGTACGACAAGTCTCTGCAAGCAAGAAGCAGAGACAGACACAGTTGTCAGTTCGTTGGCTGGCGTAAGTCGTGGCTCTCGGCTGAGAGACCCTGTTTCCACGTGCATGACTCACAGGGTGTGGATCGAGTCTGGCAGCGAGATGTGGGCGAACGTGCTCAGATTGTTGAACGGCAGCCGCAGACCTTCCAGCGACGAGCTCGAGCTGATGTTGACGAGCACCAGCGACGCATTCGACGCATCTCTGCAATCAATGATTACAAACGACACAGGTTTTTGAGCAATTCAGCCTCGGCTCCACCATTTTCAGAGTCAGTACGGAATATAGTAGTTGTCGACCACGTACAACACATTGAGACTGGGATGCACGCCACTCGGTATCTCGAGCGTCTGCAGGGAATTGCTGCTCACGTTCCTACAGAATCGATTCGAGTAGTGGTCAGTTTCCAAGCGCGAGGTTCACTAGGTCGTTGATGTCACAATGTGAGTTTCTTACAGCGCGTCGAGGTTGCCGGGCGGGACGATGGACACGAACGACGTGATGCGATTCCCAGCCAAGTTCCTACACGACCAGGTGAACAAGCACACACAGATAGAACAACAATGTGGGGAAAGAGGTGGGAGTCAGACTATAGGGCACCGAGCAAGTTCAGGGCTGAGAGAGAGTAAAAGAGCCAAACGTACAGACTCTTGAGCGCCGATGCGGATCCCGCGTCCCTAGACACCATACACAATATCAAGATCAGTCTATTAGTCAGGAGATGAGGAAGCAAGGCACTTGTCTCGTTAGTAGGCTTTCTGAGGCAACCCACACTGAGTCGCTGATGGCGCGGTTCTCAAAAATGGCGGCCGAGACGTTAAAGCCCGTGAGCAGGTTGTTCGAGAGGTCGCTGTCCACAGAAACACAACAAGCGCACATCAGTACGGCCCACACAGCATCAATCGATAAACCTGACAAGCCGTACAGCGAGGTCCAGTTGCGCTGGAACGAGTCGACGGCCTGGATGCGCAGGCCTGAGGCGTCCGCGTCCGTCGGGTGCTCTTTCGCATCCATGATCCACGTGACCGAGAACGCTTTCGTGCACGTGGACTGCATGTCCGCCGCACCGTCTTCCAGGTCCTCCAGGTCGTCAGCTGCGATCGGGGCCACTTCACTCCACTGGCCACCGACCACGCACGTGAGTTGCTCGCCGTCACTCTTCGTATCCGCACAGCCGTCCGTGAGCGTGCGCAGGTCGGGGCACTTGGTGAACTTGACTGCGGCTGTGGGATTCCGCACGGTACCGTTCGACATAGTCGTGGTGGTCATGGTCATATTAGTCATGGTCGTATTGGCCATCGCCATGGTTTTTGCTGGTGATGGCGTCGGTGTAGCTTGCGGTGCGTGGTCGTGGTCGCCGTGACGCGTGTGGTGGACGCGCACGTGGACACTGTCGGCGGCCGCTGCGTGCAGCAGCAGCAGCGCCAGAGAAAGAAGAAGAAGAGGGCGCATCGCGCGTGGCGAGTTGTAGGTAGAGAGAGGAGACGCTTGTGGATCTGTTCGCGTGGGCTTCACGTGGGCTGCAACGCTACTGGGTGGAAGGAATGAGGCGCATGCCGTGGAGCTCGTCGTGCAGCGTGGGTTCAAATGACACTCTGATTTACCGCTCTTTCTCAGGCGTACTGTATGCTCTCGAATACAAGGTACCTGGTTTTGATCTCGATTACATTTTAGTCACACGAGTTAGTAAAACGTTGAAATGTGCACTCGATTGCAAGCGCCGGACGTTAAATTTGCAATATTTGAATGGGTTCAGCAATTGTTGAATGGCCAACTACTGTAGTTGGAAATGGGTGAAATGGTGTGGTGTGCCTGTAACCTTCTACAGTACCGAGTAGGAAATCCCCTGGGACGTCGCCGAGGTCACCGAGGAGACCGAGAGCGTCGAAGACGTTATGGATGTCGCCGAGCGGGAGATCGCGAGCAGCTCCTGGTGCAGCTGCGGGGTCGTGGGGCGGAGCTCGGGTACGTAGCTCAGGCACTTTTTCGCAAGCGCAAGGATCGCAGCAGGACAGTCGTCGTGGAACGCCGGCTGCAGCCGGTTCTCGATCACCGCGAGCGCAATTCGCGTGTTCGAGGGCTCCGAGATGGTTTGCGAACCGCTCGGCAGGTTATCGACGATCCCCGCAGAGTAGGGCTTCTCGCACGTGTCGATCTCCGACATGACCACGCCGAACGAGTACACGTCAGCCTGCACGCCGTAGTCCTCGCCTTTGAGAATCTCCGGCGCGATCCACGAGACCGTGCCGACCTCCGCCGTCATCTCCTCGCCGATTTCGCGACTTACGCCAAAGTCCGTGAGCTTGGCTTCCCACACACTGCTCAGCAGCACGTTTTGGGCCTTTAGGTCGCGGTGCACGATCGACGCGCCGTGCAAGTACACGAGAGCTTCAGCGACGTCGAGCGCGAGCTGCAGCTTGTTGCGCCCCACGGTCGAGCTGCTGCGCGTCCAGTTGAACTCCTTCCGACCGTTGCGCACGTCGCGCTGCTTCTTCAGCAAGTGCGCGAGGTCGCCATTCGGCATGTACTCCATCAGGATCGCGAGGTCAACCAGCGTCGACCACGTGAGACCGAGAAAGCTCACGATCCGCGGGTGCTCTAGCGCAGAGCATAGACGGATTTCCGCGACAAAGTGCGAAATCGCGCGTGGGTCCTTGGCTTTCTCGGGGAGTAGCTGCTTCATGATGATGTCGCGCCGGCCGTAGGTCGCCAAGTGCACAACGCCGTAGCCGCCCTTCGCGATCGTGCGCAAGCGAACAACCTCTTTCTGGTCCACGCGAAACTTCGTCAGCACCGGGTCATTGCGGATATCGTCGAGCAACGAGAGCTTGGACACGTCATCGAGCGACGACGGGCCGCCAGTGGTGTTGCGCGTCGTGCGCGTCGCTTCGAGCTGTCGCATCTTCCGTCGCTTGTAGAACATACCAGCGACCACGAGCGCGACAATGAGCGCGATGCCGACGCTGACGATGCTGATTGCCAGTGACACTGGAGAGTTTTCATCCACTGCTTCCTTGCTGAAATAAATCGAGTCGAAATCGGTATCTGCACTCATCATGTGCACACAGATGCAGTGGAGAAAAAACATTAGGACAAGGATAGCACTACTTCACGGTCATGAACGATGTTACGTGACAAGCTTACCTTTGAGAACGCAGACCTGGTAGGCTTCGCCCCCGATAGACACCGTCGTCATGCTCGCACGCGAGTCGCACTGATTGACGCTCACGGACTTGACGTTGAATTCTACCAGTTTCTTTAAGACAGCGATATCGTGATTGCGGATCGTGAAAGTCGAGATTTTGGATCCGTCCAAGTCCCTAAGGAAGCGAAAGAGCGAGCGACAAGAGGAAGTAAGACGTTAGTACAAGAAGGCAACTTGTGGTCTATCGAAACGGCTTCTTTCAAGTGCTGGATTTGTACAATTCTGTGAGACTGTCGGGGAGCTTGACGCCTTCAATCGTCGAGATCTGGTTGCCAGAGAAGTTCCTGAGCGAGTACGTTTTGAGACAAATAGATATTAGCGACCCAAAAGGGAGCACGAGGAGGAGGATGTTAGTCAGACACGTGGGGCTCTTTCTCACAGGCTCTGGAGGCCTGTTGCCGGGGTAAAGTCAGTTCTCTGAAGGCTTGCGATGAGTCCGTTGCTTGCATCCCTACAGAAAAAACACACGCCTAGATCAGCTGCGATCCATTGGGCAAATACCAGCACAACGACGCTCTCATACAGCTTGGTCAAACTTGGCGGCGTCTGGAAGCTCGACCAGGTGAGCAAGCGATTGTTCGACAAGTCTCTGCAATGGACCACACACGAGCATGGAGGTACGTGAGTTACAAGCAGCAGGAACTTAGAAGTCAGATGGTGCAGGGTACTCATGCTCACAAAGTTGTCGTCGTGCTCGGAAAATGCAGTTGCTCGACGCTCGTGGCGCTGATGTTTCTTGCTCTCACGTTGATCTCCAATCCGGAGAACGTTCCGTTCGTGACCGTGACGATCGGATTGTTGGACACGTCTCTATTACCAAAAGCCAACGCAATGACAAGAAGAAGATGATGATGAGTAAGACGAGTCAGCTCAACTCAACGTCACGAGCTTGCTGGATTGGCCACGCACATGTTGCTGACGCTGTTGATCCCGTCTGGAAGTTCCAGAGTCTCGATCACGTTGGAGCTCACGTTCCTGTGCGCACATGACCGTTAGTTAGTTGAGCCTGCCAAAGAGACAGAACAACGAACGAATACTGTCGCGCTCTGAGCACCCACAGATTCTTGACAGTGCCTGGAACTTTGAAGTTTGCTAGCGATGCAATCCTGTTGAGATAGAGATTCCTGGAATACGAACAAGACAAGCCACCATATTCACTTTTTCACTCCACAATTCCTTCCGCGCCAGCAGGCGAGTGACAGTGGAGAAAGACGAGCTTACACTGCCGTCATCGTGCTCTTCCTGGCTGTGCCTGTGCCTTCAATGTGCAAGTTCGTGATCGCGTTGTCCGTGAGATTACTGCCTCATACAACGTCACATGTGAGTCCACGTTACACACATCATGTTCGGTAGAAGAGAGAGCGAGCGACACGTACGCGGTCAAGATGTCCGAGATCGGCAACCCATCGACGACAACCACCTCGGAGCTGTTGCCTTCCGTCTCCTTTACGTTAAAGCACTGCGTCGCGCTGCTCGCGTCCGCCCTCGTTGCGTTCGTGGGGTACGCGACGCACGGCGCCGGCGCAGCGCCACCCAGGCAGTCCGCGTACAGCGTCGGCACCGCCGGACAGGGCTTCGTCGAGTACATCTTGCCCGTCATCGCGCGCGTTGAACTGTTTGTGGAGCTCGTCGATTGTTGAATGTGCCAATGTTGGGTTCTACTTTTTTGTGGATTCACTTGTTCCGCCTCAAATTCGTTTTATCACTTTTATTGCTTGATGAAGGAAACCTGACCTCTTTAATATACAAATGCACATATTCTGTAAGCCTCTATATAACCAACTTGAAAATTCGTACAAAATGTTTATACACATGGACATGGGTTTCATTTTCCTACAAAATCTATGTTTAACACTGATTGTCTGAGTCAAGTACACAGAAAACATGCGATTTAGGTAGGTGACCCCAGAAACATAAAATCCGCATCAAAGCATTAAAAAGCCGGGGATATACAATCGTATGCTCCAGCATTCGGTGATGCGTATGTATGTTCGTGGAAGCGCTAACTCTTGATATTGACTCTGTAACGCGATGTCGCGTGAGAGCATTCCGGGGTCCGCGGCATGGGTCAATGGTCATTAAGGTTTGCAATTCCACCAGTCATATCATTATTAAAGGTGACAACATATGCC
>JAASGT010000176.1:0-40640 GCA_023334315.1 Globisporangium alternatum | reverse complement strand
TGCTGTTCACTAAGATACCAATGTTAGCTATCTTACCAATTTTGTGCATCAATGTGGACCGACTTTGACCATGTTTTTCAAAATAATTACACAACTCAGTGTAAAACCGTGTAAAATTGGTATCTCTCAGACGGTGCGCCGGAGCCAGCATCTAGTACGCCTACGGAAGTGCCGAAGCTTCGAGGTGCTCTGTATCATCACTTGGACGGCTCCGATGTGCTCAGAGAAGACGATGGTAAGTCTGTACTTCACGACAATTCACGAAGAACGCGTGAAGCACAACAGTGTCAGCACAAAGTTCGCGGTCATCAATCCCAACAACGCCGGCGACATCCGAAGATCGACAACGACTTGGCTGAGGCGACTAGGGAGGTTGAGGGTTCCACGTTCATTGCCTCAAGATCGCCATCGTCGTGCTGATTAACAAGGCGTTCGACCTCGTGGGCTGTTTGCAACCGTCAGCAGTGCTCGCCATCAAAAGATCAAGCGCTCCTTCTCCGGTCACGAAAGCCATCGAAGCGGGTTCGACGGACACGAACGAAGAGCTCCTGGTACAGTAAAGCCATTGAGCTCATGTCATTTGGTGTGAGACTCTTGAGTTCGAGACCGCTCGTTTTGCTGAGTGCAGAGCGTATTTATACTCTACGCGTCAGCATCGAAACCGAGTTTAGAAAGCCGCCTCGCGGCCATCTCCGAGGCCTCTCTCTCTCTCAAATTACGAGAGAGCAAAGAGTTAGCTGTGCTGTCTGGACTGAGAGGGAGATGGTGCAGCTCTGCGCAAGCTGCTTCTTCGCTGGATTCCGTCGCTCAACGCGTTAATCAGCAATTGCGAATATGGGCTCCACCGAAAGCAAAGCCGACCTTCAGGTTCTGGAACGATATGCGGCCCAGCTCAAGAACTCCAAGGTCACTACGGTGATGGACGCGCTCGCAGGTTTGTCAATAATGATCTACCTGTGCCTACAAATCACACAAGCAGCTCACTCGGTTGTTCTCATGTCGCGACCACTATGCCAGTCGATAGACACGACGCTGGCCTGCGCTTCTATCGGGTCTTCGCATCCATGGACACGGAGTGAGAGGCGTGCTTTGTCAGCTGACGATAGCTATTCGTACCGTCGTGTGCTAAGCGATTCTCTATCCTGCCTTGGCGTGTTTAATGCTCTAGTGGCAGCAACTCGATCGATCTGGATGAGCTTCACTGTTACATGGGATTGCCAAGGACAACGTTTTCGGACCAAGTCTTCAGTGGTCTAGGTAGGTTTTGAATGGCCACTGTTTTCTGTTTGGCCCTGTCCTCACCATTCATTTTCTCCTATGGAACGGCAAACCGCAGGCAAGCAGGCGTCGGCGCGCGCAGTAACCTTTGACGGTACGTACGAATCCGGAATGATCTCAATCGAGAGTGCGTATCACTTTGGCTGATGCGATAGCAGACTTCGTGGTCAACATCTGGAACTTCTGCACCATGACGACGAGCGATCTGTTTACGCACGTCTTCCGGATATACGGTGAGTCACTAAGCTGCTTTTGCACACCCGAGGCTGGCGCAAGTGAAGGCGACTTCGAGGCAGAGTGGTTGTGATCATGTTTCCTGTTTTGGCTCTCTCTTACAGACGATGACCAGAGCGGGACCCTGGATGCGGCCGAGTGCGACAGCTTGTTCCGCCTGCTCTATCACACAGACGAGCTCTCCCCTGACATCAAGAAGGTCCTGGCTGACGTGGACGCCAATGGCGACGGCTTGCTCAGTCTCGGTAAGTATTTTGCTACAAACCTCGTTCATTATTCACCCTTGCCGAGATGTGAACAATCCTCACACGTTCTCGTTTTCGCAGACGAGTTTCTTCTACTCTGTTCACGCAACAAGGCGCTCATGAGCCCGATCATCGTGCTGCAAGCCAAGACGCGAGAGAAGGTTCGTCTTCACTCGCTGTCTCTCTCTTTAGATAACCTTACCTAGGCTCTTACTTGTCGTGTTGCCCTCCGTAGTGCCTTGGCGCATCGTTCTGGGTGAAAGAGAGCAAGAAGCGTCCGACTCTGTTGGCTGGCCATCACGACATCTTCGCACTCACTCAGAGAAACCTGCATCCAAGAGAACCCATCGAAGTCAAGAAGCCCTTTGACCCAGTCGTTGACAAAGAAACAGTCCCGCCGCCACCCCTCCAGCCGAAGGCCTCCGAGCGCCTCGCTGCGAAACAGAAGCTCCAGGGGCTCAAAGCGCTTGAAAATTGGATCGAGGAGCATCGCCAGCAACCAGCGATCGATGACTACTTCGTGGCTTTCTCGGCCAAGTTTGTGAGCGATTCTCGACTGAAGCGACTGCTGGAGATCTCCAGACCGAGTGCAGACGACGTGAAGCTCATCACAGAACTGCGATATAGCACTGCCGTGTGCACACAGAGTATGTAGAGCTCAGCTCGTGCCATAGTTGACTACGCCTTGAGTACTTGTCTTAGCCTGACAAGTCTAGGCATTATTGCTGAGGCTTTGATCTAAAATCCACGCTTTTATTCAGAGTTCGAGGCTGCGAAGGCAAAGGTGAGCGACAACTGGGGGGCTGAGCAGCAGCACATGATCGAGAAGCGCCACGAAGCCGCCAAAGGCATGGTCAAGGGCGTGTCCACCAAGACGCTCAAGCAAACCGACAAGCAGGTACGAGCCTCTACACACCGCCACTCCATTGTTCTCATGGAACATGGCACTTAACGGCAACCTGCGTTCAATTCGCGTAGTCGACAGGCTCGGCGATCGGCAACTACCTGCAGAAGAAGCTCGATGAGGCCGAGCACGATGTGCGGCGACAGATCCAGGAACGATGGGCGACGCTCGAGCGCGCTGCCAGCCACATCGCGAGCCAGGAGCTCACAGCCTTTAACGACGTCACTAATCGCCAACCGGTGGGCTCGCTCTTTCAAAAGGACAAGAGCGATCGGACGACTTCGGCTTTTGGGCTCGAACGCACCAAGGTCGTACCGATCAACACCGAGTCGTGGACCGAGTGCTACGACGAAACCCACGGCCGCTATTACTACGTGTCGTCGCTCGGCTACTCGACGTGGGACCGGCCCGAATCGTATATGGCGCAGTGAGTGATGAGTATCGCTGAAGACTAGAGCTGGTGCAAAGTGCTCTGCATTGCGTGGGGTGAAATTGGTTTTGACCTATCTACAAAGTCTGTCTACATGCCCTGTCGTGCCTGATCTCGCTGTTCACATATCCCCAAAGCCTCCAGATCAATAGCTAGGCGGCGCGCTGCAGATCGCTCGTGATCCACGTGACAACGGACTGAAGCAGCTCCTGGTCGTGAATGCGCAGCTCGTCGTTCAGTTCGGCCGGCGGGGCCTTCTGGCGGTGATGGCGCTGGTGGTGCTTCGTGTTCTGCTGCTGGTGGTTCTCCTGGCGCTGCTGGCGGCTGAGCTGGTAGTTCTCAGTGCGCAGTGAGTGGAGACGCACCATGTGGCGGTGGAACGCCGCCTGGATGCGCTCGCGGAGCATCATCACGGAATTTGCCTCCTCCACGCTCTGCATCTCAAACACGATCCACTCGTCTAGCACGAAGAGCCAACTGCGCTCCTCGACCTCCACGGCCTCGCCATTGTCACCAATCGTCGTCTGCAACACAACGCGCTCTTTGATCTTCGCCAGCTCGTTCTTACCCATGAAGAGCAGCGGGAGCAGCACGGACGACAGCTTCGAGCCGTACTTGGCCACGCGTGTGCGCTCCGACTGCATCATCTCGTGGAACACGATCCAGTCAAACTGGCCGCCAGCAGCAGCGTTCTCGTCAACATCGTCAGCGTCTCGACCATTCTTGCCCTTGGCGCGCGTCTTCGTGGCGCTAGACGATGACGACAAAGCGCTACTGTTCCACGTCAACACGGACGACGAGTCCATTTTCACTTTCACCTTCTCCTTCGACGTCCAATTGCGACTCGTCGAGTTCGCCGGCGTGAAGAGCACGTTCGGGTACATGCCCGCACCGAGCGCCATGAGGTACGCCGTGAGCTTGTCCGTGCCGTTGGTCGCGAGCAGCTGCGTCTCGTGCGCCATGCCCAAGTCCTCGAGCTCCTTCTGCGACTGGCGGTAGATCGAGAAGATCTGCTCGAGCGTCTGGCGATGGAGCATGTTACGGCGGCAAAAGGCGTCCAGCTCGTGGTACGATCGTGACGGGAAGCTTGCGTACGCCTCGAGCGCCTGCATGAGGATGAAGTGGTCGCTCTGCATCGGGATCGGCGTGTTGCGCATGAAGTTTTGCTTGGACGCCTCCACGCGACGCAACTCGTCGTTCGTCATGCCGAGGAAGTTCAGGAACGGGTCACGGTACCCGCTCAGCGCACACGTGGTCTCGAGGATCATCGTGAAGCTGCCCAGGAAGTGGCCCCAGAGGATCAGCTTCCCCATCTGCACCGACACGCCGCCGTTGCAAATGTGCCCCAAGTGCCACCCGAAGAGCGTGACACCACCATCCTGGGTCTCGAGCGCACCCATATCGCACAGACGCTGTAGCGACGCGTCGATCGCAGTCTCACTGGGTGGGTCCATGGCTTCCATCAAAAACTCCTTCGCGTCACTGATGTGGAGCTTGTTCTCGAACTGAAGCAGCTTGATTTGCAGCAGCAGCTCCTCTAGCGGGGTTGTGAGCAACTCCGGCACCATGAACTCCTTCATGGAGCCTTCGTAGCGAGAGCGCGAGAAGAGACGGAAGCAGACGCCAGGACGCACACGTCCAGCTCGCCCCGTGCGCTGCACGCAGTTCGCCTTGGCGACCCAGGTCGTCTGCAGCCCCATGACGAAGGACGAGCTCGAGGTCGTCGCGAGCGCGTGCGCCTGCTTGGACTTGCCGCAGTCGATCACGAACACCACGTCCTCGATCGTGAGACTCGTCTCGGCGATGTTCGTCGCCAGGATCAGCTTTCGCTTACCGCGCGGCGGTTTCATGAACGCGCGGCGCTGCTCCTGCGCCGAGAGCCGCGAGTGCAGGAGCGCGATCTCGTATCGTGACGACGTGTAGTCGTTGCGCAGCAGCGCGCGCTCCAAGTACGAGATCTCTTCCCAGCCGGGCAAGAACACGAGAATCGCACCTTTCGGGTCCTTTGGATCGAGCGGGAAGCGTCGGTCGATCAGGTCGAGGAGCCGGAGCAGGACGTCGTAGTCCACCGCCTGGTCGCGCATCAGCGCGTCCTCTGCCTTCGCATACGTCGCCAGCAGCATGTCCTTCTCGTTCTGCGTGATGGAGTTCAGCTGGCTTTGCAGCGCCTCCAGCGTGTTGGGTGGCGATGAGCTGCTATTCTTCTTCTTCTTCGCGGACTTCTTCGACTTCTCCGACTTGGCTTTCTTCTTCTTGGGCGCTTCGTACTGCACCTCCCCAAAACACATGGCCACGTGCAGCCCAAACGCTTCTTCGTCGGCAAAGCCGCTGCCGTTGCACATTGGACAGAGCAAGCCCGAGTCTCCTCCGTCATTACCATCGCTCTCATCATCATCATCACCATCGTCGTCGTCATTTCGACCCTTAACAGCGTACGCGTCCATGGAAAAGTCCGTCTGCTCTCTATTCAGCAGCGCGAGCGCATCTTCGAGGAAGAGCGTCGTGACTGGGTAGCACCGGCCGCCGGTCATCTCCAACATCGGCGCCTTGTACTCGGGCTGGAAGTACCGCGAAAACTTCTCGACCTGGATCGTGGCGCTCATGAGAATCACCTTGAGGTCCTTTCGCTGCTTCAGGATGCTCGTCTTGAGCAGGATCAGCAGGTAGTCGGTGAACTGGTCGCGCTCGTGCACTTCGTCGAGGATCAGGTGCGAGAAGCCCAGGGCGAGCGGGTCGCTGTTGAGCCACTTCAGCAACGTGCCCGTGGTGCAGAAGATGAGCTTGGACTTTTGCGCATCGAACGACGAGTCGAAGCGGATCGCGTGGCCCACTTCGAGCGAGTCGGGCGTACCCGAGCCATTCACGCCCGTCGTGGCGTTACTGCTGCGTTCACGAGCCACGCGTTCCGCGAGCGAGATCGCGCTCAGGCGGCGCGGCTGCGTGCAAATGATCTTCGTCTGGTCGATCTTACCGTTCGCGATCGCGTCGTCTAACAAAAACTGCGGGATCTGCGTGGACTTGCCGCAGCCCGTGTCACCGGAGATCACGATCACCTGGTTCGACGCCACGAGCTCCAGGATCTGCTCGCGATAGGAGAACACAGGAAGGTTCATGGCTGCCGCAGACGGCGCCTTGGGCGGCTGCGGGTTCTTCTTTGGAGCAGCGCCTTGCTGCAACGGGCGGAACTGCGACCGCCCAACGTTCCGCTCGTGGCTCTGCACGTAGGATGCCATGGAGCGCGAATGGATCGCTGCATATGGATCCTTGGCGTCAGCAACAGGCTCCGGATACCGTGCCAGATACTCAGTCACTGGCTCTGGCATCCACTCGCACGTGTCCTGGTTCACGGTCATGGGCGCCAAGCGTAACGAGATCTCCTCCATCTTGGCGTTCTTCTTCACCTTGGCGACGTGGATGAAGCGCGTGTCGCCCTTGCCCGAGCTTTTCGAGAAGAGGCCGTACTTCTGCGCGAGCGAGTGGATGTAGCGCCGTTGCGTGTTGTCGTAGTCGGTCGGGAAGCTCATTTCGTTGCGCGACCCGTCCTCCACGAGCTCCAGCAGCTCCGCGTTCACCTGCATACAGAACGCCTCGTCGAGGTTGATGCTGGCGTTCGGGTGCGACGTCTTCTTGCTGAAATGCGAGGTCGAAGCATCATCATCGCGTCTGCGGTAGCCGTCGTTGCGTCCACCGCGCCCTCTTCCACCGCCACCGCCGCGACCACCACCGTATCCGTACCCGTCGCCTCGTCCGTGTCCACCACGACCGCCATCAAAGTCGCCTCGTCCACCACGGCCACGGCCGCCACCACCGCGACCTCCGCGATCAGAGAACCCTCGTCCACGTCCGCCTGCGTATCCTCCGCTGCCGTCGCCTCCACGGCCACGACCGCCGCGCTGCGAGTGTCGTCCGGATCCTGTCGCCTGCTGCATTGCTACACGCTTCGTTTTTGATTTTGTTTCACCAAGCACTACCAGTTATGGACATTTTCGACACTCTCTTAATCAAGCGTGTCAGATTCATGATTCTGTCTCAATTCGATTTCATTTGGTACAATTATTAAACATTATAAACGAGTTACAAATTGATTTCAGCATTATCGACACATGCCAAATATCACATTTTTATCAATCCTAAGCTACTCTTGCGAACCCCAGCTCCGCTTGGGTGGTAGTGAGCTCTCGATTCGCGTCCTCGTCGTTCGCGACGACTGCACCGCTGTCCTGTGCCTTAGCACCACTTCCACAATCTCGTACCTCCTTAGCAAGGCTCCCAGTATCTTCAACGTCGGAATTTGTGCCTTGCTCGGACGGCAAAGCGCTCTCATGAGGCTCGTCAAAGGCAATCTCCTCTTCCTCCTCAGAATCACAGCTGCCGTCGAGAGTGGAGGTCGCCTCCACGGCCTCGCAGTCACGATTGTTTACCCACGTGTTGACGCATCCGTAGGCGAATCGCGAGTTCTGCAGGCGGGATTTCACCACCTGGACGGCACTTTTCCGGCGTCGCAAGTGCGAAGGGGTCGCCGCACTGGTTGACGACGAACTCAGGAGTTCGTCCGAGTCGGCCCCCACTGCTTGAGAGAGCGCGCCTGAGAGGAACTCGTCGGCTCTCGCTCCATAGACCTGCATGTTAAGAGATAATGGACATCAATCATAGTTTAGCGTTACGCCTAACCGATAAGAGAAATTGCCATCGCACCTTGCGCGCCAACGGGACGAGATTGAGCAGCATCTGCACTGTCGTGTGGAGCTGGTGGGTCATACTCTGATGGTTGTGCGCGAACACCTGCACCTCGAGCTTCGCCTCCTCGCGCTGGTGCGTCACGCTCGCCAGCTCAGCACGCAGCTGCTCCATTTCTCGCTGCATGCGCTCACATTTCTACAATAAATGTCCACAAACACAGCTTAGACATTGGTGGCCACCGATAATCATGCGTTGTAGGAATGCATACCTCTTCAGTGTCGCGCAAGTGGGACTTTGTCGACACGAGGTCGCGTCGGAGCGTTGCCTGCTCTTTTTTCATAAAGTCGAGCTGGTCCTGCGCGTGCTTTGCTGAGCGCTGATGCTCGCTTCCCTCGACAAGTCCAAACTCATCGCCATGCCGTTGGAAAGTACTGTGAAGCAGTTCGTACGCTGGGTGGGACTCGATCTCTGAACCGCCCGAGTTGATAGTGATGCCAGAGATATTCTAGAGCGACAATAGCGACTCAGTCGTCAATTATAGAGAACCAATTTCAAGCTGTGATGAAAGTGGTGGTGGTAGCTTCCAGCACCAAGCAGAAAGAAGAAGCAGCCCCTAGAGGGTCGTACCATGAGACGATCGATGTTCCAGCGATAGCTCGGGTTCAACACCAGCGTACGCTGCAAGATCGGTCGGAGCTCCTCGTGCACCTCTTCGATGAGATGCGCAAGAGCATTCTCAGTGAGTGCGCTGATCAAATGGAGCACCTGCTCGTCGCCAACGAGCTTGCTCCAAGGTGCAAGACGATCCACTAGCGTACTCCCGGTTGCCAGCAAGTACCTATCAACGCATAGAGACACAAACAGCCATTCGCTCACCATTTGTTCTCCGCAAGGAATGCTCATAGCCTCGTCAAAGATCGTCCGTCATCAATACTCACACGAGACAACCAAACTGCCACATGTCCGACGCCGCAGTCGGCGCGAAGAGCTCGCCACCAAGGAACGCCTTTGCGGCCTCGGGAGCGCATGTAGTGGGGTCCACGGCTCGCATACTCACGCTTCTGTGCCGATCAAGCGCTCGACCGGCGCCAACGTTGAAGAGTTTCAGCCCTGGGCTCGTGAAATGACCGAGGTTCGCTAGTGTCTACCACACGAATAATCAGAAATTAGTCCGACAATTTCAAAATTGTGAATCATAATGGAAGCACAATGCACGTACGATGTTCCCGTGGGCCATGCGCGCGGACTGGTGCCAAAAGTGCAGACACTCGGCGACGTCGCTGATGATGGCCTTCACGGCGCCAAAGTCGTTGAGTTTCTCCGTCATGAGCCCTTCGAGGCTGTGCACTGGCGCCTCAATGACAAGCGCGTGGTTCAACACCATGGGGGTGTCACTAGGAGCGATGCTATCGATGTTAGCAAACAATGAGAAAGAGAGAAGTAACAATGCAACAGTCATCTGGAATAAGCGAATCTCTTACCCTGTCTGGTCCTCCGGGGCGATCGTGTCGCTGCGGAGCGTCACGCGTCGCTTCGCGTCGTCAAACTCGTCCAGGATTCGCAACGAGAAGTTCTTCCCTTCGCTTCGAAGCGCCTCGCTTTCATTGTACTGAACCAATTACGCCAAACTCGACATCAGAACCACGTTAACAACGCCACACACACAACAACCAAAGTCTCACCGTTCGCCTAAGCAGCAACAGCATCTCACGCTCGTGCTCCGCAGCTTGTGCAGTCGAGAAGAAGCGCAGCGCCACTTTCGTCGCAGACTTTGCGTCGATCGCGAGGTTCGTCTGCACGTACACGACCTCCGAGTCGACCACGTACGAGCTGCACGGGCTCGCGACGCTGAGGAAATCGTAGCGGAGGCGGTACGACGACGGCCCGCTGATCAGCAGCGCGCTCAAATTGGGGGACGACACGGGGTTGTCCACGAGGTACTGCACCGGTAGCTTCAGCTCCTGGTCGGCGACCATTGCAGCACCGGGCCACGCGTCAAAGAGGATCTCGATCACGACCGACGTCACGCTCGCGTTGCAGCAGATGTGGTGCAGCGGCGTCCGGCCATCCTACGACAAATGCGAAATTCGTCAGACAAAGAGTCCTCTGAAGCTTATATATGACTGTTTACTATGGAGCTCACCCGGTCGAGCTGCCGCACGAGGTCGCTCGAGCGCTCAAAGAAAAGCCACAGGAACTCGGGCGAGAGTGAGCGGCTCATGCAGATGTAGTGCAGCGGCGAGCGTCCGTGCTGCAGTCAAACAACTGAGTCATAAGCTTTCTTCCCGACGATTTTTATATGAATAAATATATCAAAGTCACTTACCACGTCTTGCACGAAGGCGTCTTCGGTGCACATGAGCAGCAGAGCGCGAAGGTGCGCTGGCGTCATTGCTTCGTTCATGCAGAGCATGTGTAGCGGAGTCGCTCCAAACTAAACAGCACGAGAGAGGATTAAACACCTCTTCGTTTATACAATGGTTCGTACATGGAGGCTGGGAGGCTTTACCTGATCCAGAGCACTGCAGGCGCAATTGCGTTTGTCGAACGCGAGAAACTCCGCCAGCAAGTCCGCACTCACGCACTCGTTTGCGCAGAGCAGATGCAGTGGCGTTGCGCCGTTCTATAGATCAGCAAACAGCAGTGTGAGCAGAGGAGAAATAAAGGAGCAAAGACAAAGTCTCGATACTCAGTCTCTTCACTCACCGCTGCGGTCGCGTACACAGCGTCCAGATTGCTGCTGACGAGGCATCGGAGCAGTTCAAAGTGGACGGAGGTGTTTTGGCAGAGAATGTGTAGCGGGAGCTCGTTGTTCTGCCCACGAACCATTTTCAACAAGAAATGCAACATCGTTGTCAGCAGTATTGACTGCAATGCATGTAAGCTTGCGAATCCGACGTACCAAGTCTTCTTGCCTCGCTGAACAAGCTGTGATCGCGACGACCTGCTCGAGGATGTCCACATCCACCTGCTGGAGCTCGCAGACCCAGTGGAGGACGCTGCGTCCATCCTGAAGGGACAGACATAATCACAAATTTCCATACACTGATCACGTGTAAACCCATCTTTAACAGACATACAAAGTCTCACCGAGTCAATAGAGCTCGCTGCCTCAGGACAGCAGGAGAGTAGGTAGAGCAGCGCGCTTTTCTTCACACTCGGCGACATGGCGAGGCTGTGCAACGGCGTCCGCGATTCCTAAGTAAGTCAGTCAAATCACTGTGCGTCAACCTCCATATCGTTTTGCTCTAGGAACGTCAACCAAACGTACGAGGTTCTTCATGGTGTAAAGCTCATCAGCGCCAAGCTGCCGCAGCATCTCGGTCTCGCACTGCGCGCTGTTGGCGCAGATGTAGTGCAGCGGCAGGCACGCGCGCTTGTCGCACATCGCGACGCTTGCAGGCAGCGACGTGACCAGCAGCTCAATTGCCTGGCTCGTCGCGCTTGGGTTCCTGCTCAGCACGTGCAGCGGCGTCTGCCCCATCTACAGCAGTATTCTCATTAATATTAGGCACCATGCCTTCACTCATCAACAGCAGCAGCAAGAAGGCACCACAGGTCATACCGTATCCATACATCCAGCGCTCTCTTTGTACTCGCTGATCATCGCAGCAATCGCATCGACAAAAAGAAAGTTGGGCACCAGTGCGCACACTAAATGTAGTGACACGCGCTCGTCCTACGTCAGATCACAACAACCAAGATACAGTGAGTGACAACCCAGCTTATGCCACAGTGTAGCCATCCACAAACACCGAGTGCTGCAGTTCAAACCTTATCTACCATACGCAGCGCTTGTGGGGACTGTGCCACCAGCTCACAGATTTCTCGCTCGTCCTTGCTCTCGAGCGCCAGCAGCAGCCTCTTGTACGCTTTCTCCTGTTGTAGCTCTGCGTCGTCACTCTTCATCGCTGTCGCGTACGTTCCTGCCCCTAAGCTGCCATGATTATTGCAGTTGGCTGCTTCGCTATCACTCCCTGCACTGCCCTGGCGCAAGCGGTTGACGCCGATTATCGCCCGCATGGACTTGCTCAGCGCGCTCGAGTACGAACTGGACCACGCCGTCGCGGATCTGCCATTAGCCGCAGCTACTGCCACTGACTGCTGCCCATTGTCGCCACTGCGCATCCCCAGTTGTTGCTGCTGCTGGTGATGGTGGTGTGGAGACGACAGCAGCGCGGCGTCCGCAGCCAGCTCCGACGCATCCAAAGGCTCCATCATAACTGGCTCGGTCGTGATGCAATTTGGAAATATCTTTCTGCCAAACCTCAAAGAGCTCTTCAAGATCAAAAGATATTCTCTCAATTATGACCAATGAAGGATCATGGTGATATGCATTTTAGCCAATCATACGGCGCCTTTAATGCTCAAAGCTTACCTCTTCACTCCGAAACAAACAACATGCAGTTGTTCCAGCGGCACCACCGCCGACAAATACGTTGGCGAGATTCCGACGATGGCCTTCACCAGTCGAGTGCGCTCCACGTCTCCGGGCACCCTTTGGTCCCCACCACCTTGACACACTCAGTTTCACTTCCCTTTGCCCACCCAGGGAACACCGCAAGCAGTCCTTCACCAGACACCTCCGAGATCTGGACGCCTCGCTCAAGGGTCTTCATGTCGACGACGAAGAAAATCTCGAGCGTCGTGACCTCGAAGAACTGAGACGACGACGACTGCTACTGCTGCATGTCCTTCAGAAACTTGTAGAAGTAGCTGATGCGGAAACTGTGCGAGCGCGCGTCACTTGCACAAAATCCACGAGCCCTTGCGCTTTGTCGATGTACATCGCATCGTATCCACCTTGGTTGAACACTGGCGGCTTGATCCAAATGCCCGCTGTATCCAGCTTGGAAGAAAGGGCGCTTGGACTCGCCACTTTAACTTCTGCTTGAGCCCACTGGAGCTCGGATCCGTCCTTAGCGTACAGAGTTACGCCACCCTTGCGAAGCTTCGCGAAGAGGAACACCTCCAAGATGCTCTCTGCAGACCCGGAATCTGGCATGACGATGTCAGCAAAGCGTTTTATCCAAGACGAGTCGCCAAACATCGCCAGCACTGACACAGCATACTGACTGACAAAGTAAAACTTTGTTGCTCCCCAACGATGATCAAGCCTACTGAGGAGATGATCGATCGCGTCGCCTACCGAGCCACTGACAGCACCGGACACGACATCAATAGCCTGCTTCAAAAGCCCCACGAATTTCGTGACACCAAAGTCAAACATGTAGCACACGCTTCCGCCCGCAACGTAGTACTTGGACCACACCAGAGCCTCTCGCGTGGGGTGCTAGATTGGCTCCGTCGCTGACACAGGAAGAGGGGTGCAGGCATCCAGTCGCGGCTTGACACTCGCAAACAGCTTGTCGTCTTGAGTCGCCTCGAGATACTCGTTCAATGTCCACGAGGACACGAAATACTCTGACGTCCATCATGTCGTCGTCGTCGTTTTCACTAATTTTCCCACGATAAATCATTGACGACACGAGCACCAGTCGCCGCTTCACTCGATCATCGTTGAGCCAGCCAGAGCACACAACGAGCTCGTCTCGATGGATCGATTCGACCAATCCGCCGAGAAACACAACGTGCTTCTTCGATGCATCACTGACTTGTTCCAGGAGCTCGTACAGGTCACTGATAACCAAACCGGGACGATCGAGCACGACTGTTTTCTTGAGCTTACCTTCCAGACGAACACACCATGGAGCTGATCGTTGATGAAGGTGAATCCACGTCACGATTCACTCGCTGTGGTCGAGCGAGAGCGCGAACGCAGCAGCAGCGACGGATTTCCCCGAGCCAGGAGGTCCGAGGATCCCAGTTCATGATTCTTCAGCTCGCCATCTTGCAAGGACGTGAACAACGCGTCCACATCGCCACGACGGTGCAAGACCAGGCCTCCACTACCAGAGGACGAAACTGGATCCACACCAAACCCAGCGATCTGATCAGCAGAGAACTTCAGTGTCTTCGTCGTGGTACCCGAACGTTGGACTGATGGTGGCGCAGGCGTCGAGATCTTCCAGACGGTCCTCGGTCTCTTCCTCGGTGGCTCGTGTGTGGCGTCGACCGTTGTTGGGGCAACCACCACAAGAGCTTCAGCTACGGTTCCCCAATTCGCGTCCAGCAGAGTATGTGGTTCTTGCGACGGCGTCCCGGCATCGAAGGCCGCTCTGCTCGCGTAGATTTAAAGCCGGTGGGCATTCACTGATGCGAAAAGGTTGGGGCATGCGTCCTTCACCGCGTCCTGAAAATCAGCGACACAAGCGCTGTCCGACAGGCGGGCACGCGCTCTTGGTCCTAGCACGTTGCCTCTCGCGTCCACGAGCACGAACCACACCATCTCTCGATTCACCATCTTTCGGGTTTGTTGCGAGTGGAGAACTGACGGCACTTTAGACAAAACGCGAGCAATTGATGGGTCACAACCCAGCGAATGAGGGATGCGACCGCCATTGAGTGGCATATTTGATGGAGCTCTTCAAGAGAATGTTTGATGGAAGATCGTCATTTTCGACTAATTAAGAGCGCTTCGACATTTATTATTGTCCAATAACACGTGCTTTACAAAGTGATTCGTGGTTTTATTGGTGGATATTATTTCGTTAAATGTTTGAAAAAAACATCGAAAAAAGCGAACCGAGGCATTCAAAATGTGGCGTGAGAAGCTTCACGCAGTCGAAGCGCTCGCTCGCGCCTTTGATGCACGGCGTAGCAGCAAGTGCCATGACGAAGAAGAGGACGGAGATGCGGTGGAGCTAGTCACTAGTGTTCCTGTGGATGGCGTGACACAAGCACTGGTGGCGTATCTGGACGACGACGAGCCGCTGGTGGCGTACGCGGCGCTGCGGCATCTCGAGCAGCATGTCGTCGCCACGATGCAGCAGCACGAAGCAGAGAGCGTGACGCAATGTGAGCTGCTTGTCGAGTAGGTGATGGTGCTTATGGTCAGTATACTCCGTCGCTGCTGCTGAGTACTGGTGGCATGTGCAGACTCGTGTGCTGATTGTTTGCTTTGCGTTTGTTCAATGACACAGGCTATTGCTACCGACCGTGACCAGAGACAAGCTAGCTCACCGCTGGACAGCGTCGAGTGGCTATCGATTCCAGCTACTGCGCAGTCTGATGCGACCGAAGAGGAGCTCTAATGACTCTGATGACAGCAGTAGCGAAGACGACGACGATGAAGACGACGAGTCCACCTCCTCATCGCCAAGCACAAGCCCAGGTCTGAGAGCTGTTCTCAGACACACGAAGCTGCTTCAGACGATTTCAGTCACCTTTCTCCAAGAAGGCAAGGAGGATTCAGTACAGCCGATGCAAAGTACGCTAGTGTACGAGCTGCTGCTCTTTATTACTGAGATGACGGAGCACCTGACAGTCGTCGCAGATCACGAAGATGCGAAGGTGATGGACTTGAAACCCTTCTATGAGCTCACAAGAACGCTCATGGACGTCTTTTCAACCAACTTTGAGGTCGCAAAGCAGCCAACGTACGTGTCAAACGCGATCGTCAGATTTCTTCACCAGTTCCTGCAGTTGTTAGACGCGTCAACAAGCACTGGTACAAGCAAGAGTGAGTGGCTACAACGGTACTTTCGTCTGCTGATGGCGAAACGATCTCCACTCTCAATGCTTGCACTAGAGCTGCTACAGCTACAACAGTCCTCCGCGTCTTCCGAGATCGCTTCCCAAGCGTCGTTTGTCTCGCCGGAGAGCAAGTTCCCGTTCCTCCAGTCGTGGATCTCGTTCGCGAGTGCTGTGGCACTAACACTCACTCAGGCGAATGCTGAGAACAGACTGGACTGGGCAAATGGGGATACGATCCACATTCTTCACAACCTTCGTCACAAACTCCCAGATCGAGCGACGGTGCTAGCAGTGCTGAGCGAACAAGACGACGTGATGGTCAAAGTACTCCACACGCTGCTCCAGCTCACGCTCGTCGTCGAATCCCAGGATGGCGGTCACTCTCAGGCTAAAACAGCGTACAACTGGCTCGTCGAGTATCTTCGCGCTCAGCTGGACCCGGATCTGCTCTTTGCCGACATATTGAACACCTTTGGCCACGACCACTTGGTTCTGCTGGACCTACTCATCTCGTCCGGTATGTCCTCTCTTTGCTTTGCTAAATATTTGTCACGGTAAACCGCTAACACCATCTCACATCGCTCGCCGGTCATGTTAGAGACCATCATGCTTGAGTATCTGCTGCGGTACCTGCGTCGCCTCGAAGCCAACTGGGAGTCCTCCCGAGCCGTGCTCAGCCACCAAAAGAGTCCACAGACAGTGGACGCAGTGCTCGCGGTTCTTATTCGCCTGCGCCTGGAGATCGACAAGCAGGCGGCCGTGGGGATGTTCCCGTACAACGCCACGCCACTGCTGCGGCGACTGGTACGTATTGAAGAGCTCTACGAGATGGCATGATGCGAGTGGGAACCGTTGAGAGCCTACAGGAATGGTCAGAATGCAAGTGGATCTTGCGCTCAGATCTCAGAGGATGTCTGTGTGTTGGGAAGTTCGCAATCTCGCTATTGAGCGCCAGTAGTAACACATACACACAGTCAATCTATCCACTCCATTAGCTTGTTTTTTTAAATACCATGTTGTTTCACTTGCTGACTCGATGAGTCTTTAGCCGCTTCGCCTGTTTCTGCTTTACCTGTTTCTGCTTTACCTGTTGGTCATATCATCATCACTATCATTCCGCTGTCCCTCTCAGTCGCCCGTCACCACGGCTCCTTAGAAATCGGTTGCCAACTCACACATAGCGGAAGACGCGGCGGCGGCGGGCCACTTTCTCACCCACGGTCGGCACCAAACTGTCGCTCGGCAGTTGCGGCACGTGCTCCAAAAGTCCCCACGGGTCCACTGGCGAATACTCGCCCCCTCTGTTCGCGTTGCGCACGTGTACGAGCTGCGAGCCGAACGCGGTGCGTGGGAAGACCGACCAGACTCGGCCCTTCAGAGCGTCTGGCAGATTCAGCGACTCGACGAGTTCCTGTATCTCACGTGGGAGAAGACAGACACCATCAATTAGTCTTCCACATATATCTTGCATCACACACAGCAGCACACGCAAATGGCAAAAGGGCACTTACAAACTCTTTCTCTTGCAATACCGATGCACTCACGAGCGGGATCAGGTCCAGGATCCAGCTGAAGAGCGACAGTCCCACACCGCTCGAGATCGCCGACGTGCCCAGCAGCGAGAAAAGTGTCTTGACGATCCGGTCGCGGTAGCAGATCGTGAGCGCCACGTGCTTGCTCTGGCCGATCACAGCGACCAGCTGCAGACGGATCGCAAGCTTTCTTCGCAGCCGCTTCAGGAATGAGAGCGAGTAGTTCTGCGGCGTCTGGTCGTACTGGCAGCAGCCTTCGTAGAGCCACTCCAGCTGCACAGCGAGCGACATCATGTAGCGCGGCAGGAACGCGTTCCCCGGCGGAGTGCACATGATGCCGCAGATCAGCCGTACGACCGTTGTGCCGTTGATCTTACGCGCAAACTTGTCCAGCTGGTTGTACTTGACGTCGTCCTCCATCACCTGCAGGATCTTGGCGATCACAGACCCCATCGCGCGGCGCGAAATGCTGCACACCGTTGCCGCGTACAAGGACGCGACCGCTGCCTCCTGAGCCTCGCGAGCAGCACTAATCATCCACTGCTCCATTTCCGTCAGCACCTTCGTCGTCGTAATCTTTCTGTTGTTGCTAGTGCTGTCGTTCTTCCACTCGGCGAGCAGTTGCTCGTGGCTCTTCTTTCCGCCGCTGAAGAGCTGCGGCGTCGCGATGGGCGACACCGAGCAGAGCGTCGACGACGCGCTCAAGAACGCCGGGCGAGTGCTTCGCTTCAGCGTTCGAAGTACGATCAGGTTGGACAAGATCTCCGTCGCGCTACTTGACTCGTCAAACTCAAAGTCTATCTCCTCGTCCTCGGACGAATGGTCTCCCTGGGCGTATAAAGGATCGTCCTGCTGTCCGCTCAATCTGAATGACCCATGGTCATCTCCATGATCGCCGTGGTGACGCTTTGTCGGACGTGAGGATGATAACTCGTTTTGGGCCTTTCGCTTGAGCTGCTGCCTCGCGCTCGTCTTCTTCGTGCGCTTGACCTTAAGCTGCTGGCGACTCATCTGCAAGTCCAAGTAAATCGATCCGCCTCGGTTCAGCGTCCACACGTTCATCTGATCAATGATCTGGTCCACCTTGAGCAGCTGCACCTGGCCATTTGCATCCTCGGCTGGCGAGTTGGGAGGCCGGAAGAAGTGCGTCAGCAGCACAGCCGTGTGCCACTGCTTCTTGTGGTACACTGGCAGAATGTGCTTCTCGCGCGCCTCCTTCGTGTCGTGGAAGATAATGTCGCGGACGATCCCGTCCGACGTCAGGTTGAACAGCGTGATGCTCGCCAACGTGCCGCGCTCCTCGCGTCTCCTCAACAAAAAGTTGTCCTCCATCTGGTACGAAATCTGGCATAACAAGTGCACAAGAGGGAACATCAAGCACGCCGGAACCTGCGTGCGCATGAAGCGCAGGTGATACTTGGTCTGTTGAACAAGTGAAGCCATCGAAAAAGAAGAGTTGTCAGCGAATGAATGAATGAATCAAAACCAAGAACCAGAAGATGGCAAGTTTACCAAAGGCTCATCGAACATGACAGTCTTCTGTGGCTCCATCAGAACATTTTGAGGCGGTTCCGAGAACAGTTGAAACACCAACGCCATCGCCAGAAGCTGGCTCGGTAAGTTTGGCGGCGGATCGCGCGACGCTCGCCTCTATAGAATCAAACAACAACAACGAGTCAGTATGATGACGATGCACAACTGCACCACACTCATTCAACAACATCCCCACAAACTCACCAGACGAGGAAACAACGGAACCAGCACGAGACGAAGCACCTGGGGCAGATCCAGCACCTTGTGGATCACCAGCGAGATCAAGAATGCCTTCAAGCCGTACTGCACTTTGTCCAAGCGTCCCTTCTGGTTCAGCAGGAAAGCCTCCTTCCCATTCTCCAGATTGATGAACGGGTTCCGCGTGCGCTTGTTCTGCGTCTCGCTGCCGCAGAAGCCGGGCAACACCTCCTTCTGGAGCCATACCACGAGCGTATTCGAGAACTTCTCCTGGAAATCTTCCCCATCCGGATGCTGCTCCACCACTTCGCGAATCAGCCGCACACAGCGATGGATGTAGTGCGGTGTCATGATCGGACGCCGACAGTTGCTCTTGATCCGCACGGTGATGTTTGCCATCCACTTATCCATCACTTCGCTCAGCACAGCACGAAGGAAAAATACGTAGTTCGGAGTGCGACGCTCACGCGTGGCATTCGCATTCGTAGACCCGACGGACGCAGACGCCATGCTCATGTTGATAGCCGACGCGGCAAAGTCCACTGCTGCGTCCCTAGCCTTCAGCTCTGAGGCATCCGTAGCCTCACAGACGACCTCGTTCCATGCCAAAGTCGAGTATGCAGCAGGCTCGAACGCAACCTCAGGCACCGAGGCGCTGCCTTGACTGCTATCGGGACTCTGGAGTGGCGTCGGCGTGTTCACTGCTGACTTGTCACTGGCGAGTCCACTTTCAAACAGTTTCGCTTGCAGCGCCTTGAAGGATCGTGAAAGCGCACTCTTCAGCTCGGGTGGGATCACTTCTCGAGGTGGCGGAATGCGCACGATCGGGTTCGTCGCCTCCAGCGAGAGCTCTTTCGGCTTTTGGCTGTTTGCGTCCTGGTTCTTGCGCGCAGTCAACGCGATGGGGAGGAGAAGCGCGTCCGGCAAGTCGAGCTTGCCAATTTCTTTCTTCTTCGCATGCCCAAAGTACAGTTTGCAAAAGAACTTGGCGAGGCTCTTCGCTTTATCGTCCGCGTTCTTCGGGACACTCTTGAAACGATCGATGAATGCTTGCAGCAAGAACGGGATCTGCCCTGCAGCGCAGAAGGCGATCTCGTGGCGTTCAATCATTGCGATCACGACGTTCTTGACTAGAGAAATCGGCGAGTTCCGTAGGAAGTACACGATCACTTCCAAAAGCGCCAGCACATCGACAATCTCCAAGATCAAGCACACCAGTCGGACGATGTGCTCGACGCTTCCAAAGTCCGAGAATCGAAAGAACGTTGGCTCTTCGTAGATGTTGCGCAGGAACCATGAGGCGAAGCGACCCTTGTCGTGACCGCACATTGTCTTCACCGCTGACACAAGCTCTCCAACCTTTCCTTGATACTCGACCTCTTTCGCGACTCGATTAAAGTTCGGGGAGTTCGGATCCGCCGGTTCATTTGCCTGGCCGTGCGTGTGGAAGACGTAGACACACAGCGTCTGCGCTCGTTCCAGTGTCTTCGAGTACTGCAGGTGCTTCGGCTGCAGATCCATCACTTCGAGCCATCGAATGAAGTTCAGCTCGGGATCGTAGCGCTCGGCTGGATACATCGGAATACTTGTTGGCAATGGGAACGGCCCCCTCGGTAGCTGCCACAGGTAAAGCTTGAGACGATCCGTCGTCGACAGCAAGTGGATGTCATTGGATTTGTAGCCCCGCCCAGGCGAACATTCGATGTTGTAAGCGATTGGTGTTGGAGCCACATTCGCAGATGACGACTGCGAAGTTTCCTTGTGGGTCGGAGAGTTGACAGCAGCGAGGATATTTGCGTTCCCACTTTCATTGCAGCACGAAACAAAGTCAACGAAGCTCTCGACGCTGAAGAGGCGTCGTCGAACCAGAAGACAGAAGAGGTCAATCAGCGGCGTGACCTCTGTAATCGTTTTCGGCTCGTATCGCTGGAGAAAGCGCTGCAGTGATCCCTGGAGTACAATGTGATGGCTGGATGGCTCGGCACCTTTCAAGAGGGTTTTCCTGCAATGTTGTTTGACAGACAACAAGCAATCAAGCTGATCAGATACCTTTCACGATTAATAGATGAAACAGCAATGTGATGGACTTACTCTTTCCCGTAAGTCAACAGCGCGTTGCTGTGCATTTCAAGTAGCGACAACGCTGAGAGATAGCGATACTCCGCGGGTCGCTGACTTGTCACAGCCCACTCGCAGATCAAAAACACCGCAGCAATATCAACAGGCAGTTCCTTGGTCTCGAACGGCAGTGGGACGAACACTTCGTTGTACACTCGTTGCAAATCGATGCTGGCATCGATGCGGTGGAAGCGGTCAAGAGTCTGAAGAACCTGAGCTTCGTTCCTCATCGATGCAAGGTTGAATGCAGAGGGATACGACTGAGACAAAACAAACACATTAGGCTTCGGTACAAAAGTACTGGACAGCAGCAAAGAAAGAGTGCACGCGCACCTGTTGAAGGCGAAGAACTCGCCCTGACACCTCTTCGCACTTCTGGTGACATCTCTCAAGACAATCTTGGATTGCGGCGGGTCCGTACGCATCTCGGTTGAAAAAACGATCGGTGAAAACAAAATCTGGCCACATCGACGGAGCTGCACAAATAAACGAAAAACAAAGTCGTCAGTTACTCTAAGCCTGCAATGATCCTCTGGCTCGGGCATGCCCTTGAGCAAGCATTTTACTTACCTCCATCTTCCATCCGCACGAGAATGTCGTACCCATTCAGCAAAATGTCACGCAGCATCTGGCACAAGGCAACCACAAGCTCTTCCTGCAGCGAGCTGCTCAAGTCGGTGGGAATGCTGGTCCCAGGAGGGATCAGGTAGCGAAGGTGCTGGATCAGAGACTTCACGAGTAGGACAGTCGAGTCGGCGCACTGGAGCAGTTCTGGCAACAACTTCTGGATCACGGTCACCAACTCCATCATCTCGTTCACACCGATCAAAATCACCGACGCGCAATTCCCCCCGCTGTGGCTGCGTGGAGACAGCGCCTTCTGCAAAAGCGAAATCAGCCCGTCGAAATACCGGAAACGGTCGAGAAGTCCGAGCTTGTATTGGTACTCCGACAATTTCAGCACGTACGACCACTTCTCGTGGAACGAGAGCTGCGGTGACGAGATCGAAGTCGAACCCATTCCTGAAGTCACCAACGGTGCCGCCGATCCTGATGTTGCCATCCCAATGTCTCCGTGGCGATGACTGATCACAATCTTCTTGCTGTTGTTCTCAGGCGCACTTGTGGACGACACGCCACCCGATTTGACCGAATTCGCAGCAAGCGCCTTCGTTTCATGCTCATTCTTCTTTGTCGACTTGCTCGCTTGCCGCGCAACGGAGTGCAAGTAGTCGATGATCTGGTCTGTCCATCCTTGAGATCGGCGCTGCAGACGGCGTGGGTTGTAGAACCAATCTCCAAGACGGTACGCGCAGTCCCGCTTGATTTCGTTCATCTCCGTGTAGATGACGTTCAACCGGATAAACCACGTCGCTTCAACATACCCCGGGCGGTAGCGCACGACGCACTCGAGCAGCGGACACTTGGAGACGTTCGGCACTGGCCGCCACTGCTTAAACGGAACTCCATATGACTGCACCAGCTCTTGGATACTCTTCTTGCCACTCGCCAGCTCGCACATCCACATGTGGGTCGTTCTCTCGTCTATTCGACGCACATTCCGTATTAAATAGGACGTAAATACATGGTCTTGAGCGCCTGCGACTGCACCAGACGAGTCTTCTCGCATTTTCTCATCCGCGTCTTCGATCTGTTTGATCACCTTCGACGCCTGCACGAGCTCATCGAACACGGGAAACTTCTTGTCGGTGAAGAACGAGTACTGCAAATGCCAGTTCGTCCCAAAGCCTCGCGGCAGCGGATTCACATACGCAGCACTTCGAACCGCATGGAAACGAAACTTCTCTTCCGGGAAATTCATATTCGTTGGAAACACCCCTGGCGTCCCCATTTTCTCCGACATCTGAGGATTTTCAGGATCCTATTGCAGCAACAAATATCAAGACTCAGTAACAATATTCACAGTTCCACGAAAATCATGATGCAAACGCTCACCTTCATGTACGCCGTATCGAGACCAAGTACGCGCACAGCAACGTCATTTTGCGACAAATTCGTGCGACGACTCCCCGTGCGGTGCATTTGCAAGATATTGTTCCTCTCACGAAGTCGAACCACTGGATTCCCCGATGCGCCAAACTGATACTGAGACGATGACGACGAACCACTTTTCTCGCGATGATGACTGCTTCCTCGGTCCCGAGACTTGGAGCGACCTCGCGAGCGGTGGTCACGGTCTCTGTCGCGATCACGATCACGGTCTCGACCTCCTAATGCATTGGACGAGTTTCTCCGAGGCATTGCGTTGTTATTACTCCCACTTGAGCCTCCTCCCCTCGATGACGAGCCGGACGATTGTTGTTGGGGGAGCGACGCCGTTTGCTGGTAGCTCGGTCGACTGCCGTGCGAGGACCGGTGGTTGCTGTTGCTGTTGTTGTTTCCTCGTGACGTTGATGGTCCCGAAGTGGCGTCTGTCAGACTTACCGACTGTTTGCGCGTGTGCTCTCCTCCGTTGGCGTGACGCTCCGAAGGCGCGCGCGAGGCGCCCCCTTTGCCGCCTGGGCCTTCCGGGTTGTGGAAGGCACTGGCGGATGTCGTCGAGGCCGCGCTGCCGCTCTCCATCATATGCGAAGAGGTAAAAACTGTCTGACCTGAATGGACGAATAAAGGCACAAAGATACATACAAAGACACGTATCAGACACTGATTCAACCGCAACATCGACAAAGACCAACGTCCGAAGAAAAGTCATTCGCGCATATTCACGCACACACAACGAAGATATACAAAACACGGCAAACGACGCACCTGCTTCAATCTCCAACTGCGCCTGTGCTTGCCGATGTGTCATTCACTCCCTCCCAACCAAAGTTCAAAGTTCAACCCCGCACTCGAGGCTCACCCACGACGAGAGCCCTCTTGATATGAACACACCCGACAGCGCCTGGCTTGCGATGTCCCTCTCCTTCTGCTCCCTTGTCTCTCGGTGCGATCAGCAGCTCCTTGCGCGTCCTTGTGTCTTGTGTGGTTTCACTCGAAAGCGCGCGGGTGTCTGTCTCTGTCCGTTCGCTCTTCCTCCTCTTTGCCGCGTTTTAAGCCGCAACTGAAAGAGAAACGCGGGACTCGCACACGCACTCGATCTGCGTCACTCGGTCGCTCGTGTCCCTGTCGCGCGTGCTGGTCGACGATGCGGACGGATGGCGCGCTGC
This sequence comes from Globisporangium alternatum, assembly GCA_023334315.1. Classification (NCBI taxonomy): domain Eukaryota; phylum Oomycota; class Peronosporomycetes; order Pythiales; family Pythiaceae; genus Globisporangium; species Globisporangium alternatum. Next base: position 16,722 of record JAASGT010000176.1, on the reverse strand, counting down.
GCTGGTTGCTCGCGTCCGGTGCGAAAGGCGGTCGGTCGATTCGTCCGCCCGGCGCGCGTTCTCCTTTCACACAACACACACACTGTCATTCGCCTCCCCACAAAAAACCAAAGCATCAGGAATCGCACTTATACAAGATCGTACTGTACCAATAACCTGCTGAATTTGATAAGCATGACATAATAGTCCTTAAACATAATCAACTGTTTAGCTGGCAATGTACAGACTTTTGCTATATATTCTCTATATGCAAATCTAATTCAATTGCCAAGATTGTACCAATCTTATAACAGTTAGTGACAGATTGTTTAAACAAGAGTGTTCTTTGCTAAGCTGAAAGTTTATTCTGCAATTCAAAGTTGTGTCAAGGGTTTTGTCACAATCAATATAGAATAGCATTCAAAATGTATTATGCATGACTAATTTGTACTCCACTACACCACTTTAAATGTTCTTATTTTTTCACTGATGATTTGTATGTGACACGGAGTACTATTCGCTACAGCAGCAATCACGCAAGGGTTCCATGCACAATCCTCTGCCGAACTGACATTCAGTCCATGGAGGCGACAGCAGCGTGCGGCGGCGTCCATTATCGCTCACAAGCCTTCAGAAGCAACCCAGACCGACCCGCCTTCTCTTAACGGAGTGAGGCTGTGACACAGCACATAGCTTCGCGATCATCCAGCAGAAATGGCTTCACATGTAGCAGCAACAACCCCAGGAGGTCCGTCCGAGTTCAGCGAACTCCTGCCGCGCAAACACGACTGGGATAGCGGCGAAGACGGCCGCGCCATTGGGTTCACCTCGCCGTCCGTACGTCGTGTGCGCGGCCGCCGCCGAGAGCCCACGTCGCTGCGTCATGACGTGTGGACGATCCTGCGCTTCCGGTCGTCGATCCAGCACCGCTCGTCGCTGCAGCGCGCGTCGTACGCGTTCGAGCTCTGCATCCTCACGCTCATCCTGCTCAACGTGCTGCTCGCCATGGGCGTCTCCGACCTCATCAACGGCGAGTCGCCCGAGGTCGCATGTATGTTTATTTGCTGTGTCTACACTCACATTTAATGATGCTTATGTGAGTGTGCACGAAGTGTTCTCTGACTAACGACAACTGTGTTGCAGATGTGAATTCCGGTTGGTACGACACGTTCCTGACGGCCTCGACGGTCATCTTCTCGGTCGAGTACTCGCTGCGCCTCTGGTCCTGCGTCGAAGACGAGCGCTTCTCGCACCCAGTGATCGGCAGGTGCGTTGTATATACACACGTTCACATCCAGTGACGCATTACATTGGTTACAAATACTAACGATTCATTATGTTGCTTGTGGATTGTGCGCTTTACCAGACTGACGTGGATGCTGCGCCCGATGTCCATCATCGACCTCGTGGTCCTCATCCCGTTCTTTGTCGAACTCTGCTTCAAATACTCGTGAGTGTCATTATGTAACTCGCCTCTCTTTACATAAACCTGTGGCTCACATACTTTCTTGCCTATTGTTCCGTTCACAGCCTCACGCCGGCGAACCGTGGGCTGCTGACGCTGCGTGCACTTCGCTTACTGCGCGTGCTGTCGTTCTTGCGTCTCGAGCGCTCGTACAACGCGCTGAAGAACTTGCGGACGATCCTCGCGAAGAAGAAAGAGGAGCTCGGGCTCGTCACGTACATGACCGGCGTCATCGTGCTCACATCGTCGATCACAATGTAAGCGTGCGACACTGTTGTCACGTTCTATACAGTATCCTCATGATCCTGACTCTCACAATGCCTTCATTGCGCACAGTTTCTTCTTTGAGAATGCCGCACAGCCCGAGGTCTTCTCTAGCATTGGCGTCTCTGCGTGGTGGGCCGTCGAGACCGTCACGTCGCTCGGCTACGGCGACATTGTGCCGATCACGAACGGCGGCCGCATCTTCTCGTCCATCCTGGCGCTCTGGGGCATCATCTTGTTCACGATCCCGGGCGCCGTGCTCAGCAGTGGCTTCGTCGAAGTGATGCTCGAGCGAGAGCGCGAAGGCAAGGAGGCGATCCACCAGGCGCTCCAGCGCACGCTTTCGCACGGCGTCTTCTCCATGAGTGCCAATAATTTGAACAACATGTTCCTCAACGGTACGCTGTGGATCCGATGCTGACGACAATGTTGACACTGTTAGATTTGTGTGACTTTGGTTCTGACATGTTGTTAACTACTCCTTCAGGCCAATACGATTCACCAAGATCTGAGTCCTCGCCACTGGACCAGACACCTGTATCAGCAGCTGTTCAGATCGAGAAGCTCCAAGAAAAAGTCGACCAGCTCACAAAGTCGCAGGCGGGTCTGCAGGCGCAGCTGAGCATGCAGGAAGTGCACCTGCACGCGATTATCAAGCTGCTCGAGGCCTCGCAGCCCCCCCGCGCGCGACGCATCGATCTCGCCACTGGGTCGCTACCAATCAGTCAAATCGTGATTCCAAAAGCTACCAAAGATGATGCGACGCAGATCCAGTGAGTTGAGCCTCACAATCTTCATACCTCTGTGGCTGATACAGTGTGGTACCTGCAACATGAACGTGTTGATCATATTCATACTTGTGATACTTCATTGGAGTACATTGTGGACGCTACTTGGGAGTCATCTTGTTGTTTGTCAAGGGCTTCACAGCAGTCGTAAAAGTTAGTGAACGACAATTCTGATAAAGACCTGTCCAAGCCAGCAGCAAACCCCATTGCAACGCGCTCGGCAGTGTGTTGCTTATTGGTAGCTTCAAGGGTACGAGCACACTCACAGATTCTGCTCGAAGGTTTCAACGACTAAATGTATTATTCAAAAGAGCTCAGCTTGAGTCAAAGAAGGAAAACGGGAAGCACAGCGTACGTCAGTATAAACCTCCCATCTCTTCGCATGCCGACGAAGTTATTTCCCATCGACCAAGTCATCGTCGTCGAGCCCGACCCAGGACTCGAAGGCCATGAGGAACTCCTTGAACTGGATCGTGCCATCATGATTCCAGTCCATTTCGTTGAATCGCCGCTCCCAGATCTCCGAGTTGATCGACACTTCGCTCGACTCTGTTAGCGATCCCATTCATGAATGCGAGGCATTAAATGAGAGCTTATCGATGTGCTCTAACCGAATGGAGAGCCAGGTCATAGATTGCATACCTCTGTGGAAGCCCGCGCGCTCCTTCAACGAGGACATTTTCTTCGTGGGCGAGTGCAACTGCGTCGAAGTGCCAAGACGCATCGCCATTTCATCTCTAAATGAAGAAAGTTCGAGTTGAGGTCAGCTTTACGGGAATCATTGAGATGCTTCGTATTCGCAAAGCACCACGCACTTATTGATGAGTCCGTTGCCGTCGACATCGAACCACAGGAACGCATCCACAGCGAGTTGGAAGGCGATGCGGAGCTTGTTTCCCTATGATAGCCAGCAAATTGTCAGCAAAACCTTGACAACCACTTGCAGACCTATCAACTACAGCTGCAATGTACTTCTCCGAACAGCAGCGCTTGGTTGGGCGCCACCACCTCCTTCTCCTTTGTGCTCCTACAGTTCACAGGTTTTCCATTCTCCATGTCAGTGGCAAGACCATTACCTGAAAGCAATGGGATTTCTTACAGTGGCGCGTAGAAGATGCTGAGTCGCTCGCTCTCCAACGACGGGATTTTCTGTGTGTCAAGCATGTGAGAAATCGTCAATCATAGTGTTGCGATAGTATGGAACCCTCTGTTGATAAACTGGGAACACCTACGTGGAGCACAAAGCCGATCGCGAGGCAGACGAGAAACTCTTTGAAGTTGAGCTTGCCGTTCTCGAGCATGTCGGATTCTTCAAACACTTGACCGATCTCTTCTTTCGAGAAGCTCACGCCGAGCTTCTCGAACGCGCTCTCCACGTCCGAGTACACGATGTAGCCTGCCATCAGATCATAGATTAGTACTCGGAGTCTATTGTCATTGAGAATAGCTCCGTGTCATCAAGACCACTTGCCTTTCTTCCCCTTGTCAAACTCCTCAAACGTTGATCGCACGCTGTTGAACGCTTTCTACATGGATACAAAAGCATCATCATCATACGCAGAGTGTGAGTAAAACATCCAGAATTCCCACTGATGACTTGACGTTGTGGTGGGATTGGTGCAATGAGGCAGCACTTCGTACGGCGACAAGCGGGAACTTGAGCAGGATCCGCGTGAACGGATTATGGCTGCAAGTTCCAAACACAAGCACCGACATCACACATAAGGGTTAGTGTCAGAATCTCTTGTGTACGGCCACCAACAGCACCGTCACTTGGATCGAATGTGGACGCACGAGTCTTTTTCGTCTAGCATGCGCTTCTTCTTGAGCTCTTTCAGCGCGTTTGTGATCCTTACAAAGCAACAGACAGCCTCTCATAGGTAAGACTGGCGAAGAAATAGTACCAAGCATGGGCAAAAGCATGAACGAGTCGTACTTGATGTCCAGTGGCGTCATCCGCGCTGCTTCCTCCGCGGCGCTCGTCACCGAGTGGGCGGATTGCCTCTGCGAATGGCTGCAGGCAGCGGACTCGTGCGGCCGGATCGTCGCGGTGTTGATCGAGAGCCTCCCATAGGAGGAGGAGTGGTGCTGCTCGCTCGCCTGCGCGGACGGCGAGGACGGCATCGACGGTCCTTCGTTCTGCGTCGACGTCACCGGCACCGAGTGCTTGGTGCCCATATTCACGAGAAGCTAGTTGTATGAGGCAAGTGCGTTGAGCAAGGTGTTCAGTGGGCTGTGATATAGAGCTTGGGAGTGGCGATACAGAGGCAGTGATCGGCAATAACGAAGAGATGCGTGTTCACATCGACGCATGGCCACGCCTGTTGAAGATGTTGGATGCACATGTGAAACCGAAACCTCTATAAGCTAAAAAATAATGAGTGGTGTGTTTCTGCTAATCAAAATGGATATATAAAAATAAATGCAAACATTTCAGCCAATAGATTTTATAATAGAGTAGATTTGCAAAATAAATACCTTTTCATTGCAAATTATCTTTTTGCTATCGATTGAAGCTAATTCAATAGTCTATATGCAAGATAGCTGATACAGGAGGCATAATTGCATTTCCCAAACTTTTCGATGCTGCATTTTCAACAGCCAACATGAGCAAGACCGCCGACACATCCGAGAAGGCGGAGAGCGCGTCGACGCCGACGAGCGCCGCGGCGTCCACAGCAGCAGCCACCTCTACAGGCAGCAGCGCTGTCGCCACTCCTGCAGCTGCGGCGCCTGTGAAGAAGAAGAGCACACCGAAAGCGCGCAAGCGAAAGGCGAGCGATGCCGGCGTGACGTCGAAAACTGGCGCGTCTCCAGCCAAGAAGAGCTCCGCAGGCGACACGAGCACCGGAGGCAGCGCTGCAGCAGGAGCTAGTGCTGGGGTTGGCGGAGCATTAGGCGCTGGTGCTGTAGGTGGCGCAGCTGGTTCCGGAGCACCAGGAGGCGCCGATGGACTTGTTAAGCCGTTCGTGAAGGGCGAGCTCGTCGAAAGCAGTACGTTGGCACACAACCTATATTGCGCAAGAGGTATGTGTAGTATCGACACTTGCGCTAATGTTAATGCGCTATTGTGCTCGTGTATGATGTTGTGTCTGTTAGTCAAGCACATGATGTTCGGCTTTGGAGACGAGGCCGAGCCGCTGGACGAGACCGCGGAGCTCATGGAGGACCTCGTCGTCGAGTACGTGCATAGCATGGTACGTCTTCATTCCCATTATAACCATAGCGACACCTGCATGACTACAGTACCTCAAATTGATGACATCACGCGTCCATTGCATCATTATTGGACAGACGAAGAAGGCGATGGACCTGGCGGTGGTCAAGGGCAAGCTGGACACCGAGTGCTTCATCTTCCTCATCCGCAAGGACCCGGAGCGCTACGAGCGCATCGCGGAGCTGCTGCGCGCAAACGACGAGCTCCGCGCCGTGCTCAACAGTGGCTTCGACCCGAGCGACGAGAAGATGTATTAGACATCGTGAACTTAAGCGAGACATGGATGAATCCTCACACACACACGCCACTTGATTTCTTTTCTTTGTGGTGCGCAATAGCAACAGAGGCTGATTCCTTTTTCCCCCACAGGCGACTGTTGCGCGCTCAATGATTTATAGTCACTGCCTCGAATAGATTCGCCAATAGGTTCACGGATGCCTATGTGTTTGTATGCATTCATTCATTCTCTCTTCCTCATCTCTGTAAGCAAGATCGAGAAGAATCACCCAATGACAAAAGAGCGCACTTGATGACCTGAGACTCCTCACATTTACTTTGCTGAAAGAGCACTGTATTGCAGGTTTCTGCATACATTTTTTCGCATCTACCCTGATTATAAGGTCATATAATTATCTAAAACTAGTATTATATACAAATCTGTATAGTAAAACATCCAAATAACAACATGTATGTCACTAAATCGCACATTAGACAGAACCGAAGTCTTCTAATCAGAGAAGCTAATGTGTTGAGTGTGTTGTGAATGAGAGACCCGCTCGTTCGCAACAGCAGCGATTGAGCGACTTAGGCGCTCTATTTGTGACCGCCACCTTCCTTCCTCCACGACGACGACCTCGGCGCTGCGATAGGAAGGATTGCTCTGGAGGTAGGAGCCACCGAGGCCAGCGTCGTCCGTCCACACCATGTATTTTGACGAGCAGGACGTGGTCGGCGAGAGCTGCGGGACGCAACTGGACGTCGACATGATGGCGACGACGTCAACATCCTTCCCGTTCGCGATTGTGCCACGGCCAAGCTTCCTCGCGCCGCTGCCTATCACCGGGTCTCTGTCACCTAGCACTGGTACGACGGCTACAGCTGAGCTTGAGGCGGATGCGAATGACGACGGCGAGGATGAGCAGGACGTGCATACGCCCGCAAGAAAGCCTGTGCGACGGCGTGGTGAAGCGGACGCAGACGACAACGACAGCCCGACGATGACGCTGATGGAGCCCAAGTCACTCGCAGCACTATCGATCGTCGTGCCCTCGAGCCAGCAGGACGCAGAGAGCGGGAGTTTGAACGCGACCGCAATGCAGAGGCTGCATCTACAGACCCCGCGCAAAGACGATGGGTCGTACGACGAGAGCGAGAGTTTCGTCAGCGAGACCCCGGGCACTACCAAGAAGACAGCCAGGAGAAATGTCAAGCGTCCGCGCTCGGGTTCTTCCTCGCCAACGTCGTCGACATCGTCGTCGTCCACGTGCGCGTCAGCGGTGGTGCTCGCGAGGAAGCGCGTGCTCAAGGAAAGCTGGCGGGCGCGCTCCGTGACGATGGTGCCGCGACAGGAGAACGCGCTGGTCTTTGACGACGACGAGGAGCACGCGCTGCGGATCACGTCCTTCGTCGAATATGTAAGTGGCTCTTACGTGGGTTAGTGAGCGGCTCATGGACGCTTGCTTTGCATTAAATTTTGGTGGCTGATTTCGACATTTTTTCACATGTTTCTTTTGTTTTTCTAGGACGCTGCGGAGATTGACAACTTGGTCATTGCGCCCAGTCAGGACTACTTTGACGATCCGTACGATGCAGCAGAAGAGGATAGTGACAAGGAGCAAGAGGCTGAGGATCCCAGTGTTGGTGCTGACGACGAAGACAGTGCGAACCAGAACTCGCAGCAACAGCAGCAGCCGTGCGGATTCGTGGACTTTCGAGATCGTAAGGACCTTTGGCTGCCTTTTTTCATGGTGAAACCCCTACTGGATGCTGAGCCAATCACTAACTCTATGGGATGTGAATCTGTTTGTGTTGAAATGCCGCAGTCACGCAGTTCAATGATGAGTGCTCGGAAGTATTTGACAGTGAGTGGAGTGACAACATTGATGGCGTCACGATAGAAAGAAGGTACACAAATTGTATCCTGTGACTGATAATGGTGGCTTTTGGTGTTTGTAGACGTTATTTATGCCCCCAAGCCACCAACACCCGCAGCAGCGCCAGCGATGCCACCGATTCAAGAACAGGTACGAGCTGCTCGTGTTTTTTAAGGCTGGGATTTTTGTTTATTTCACTAGCAAGCGGTACTCGGATGGCTAACATTGTGATGTCACACTTTGTTTGCTGTGATCAGGGTCGTCGCTCGCGATCGCGCTCTCCGCTGTTTAACTCTGCGCTACCCTTGAAAGTCAAAGCTACAGCTGCAAAGGTAGGCAAAGCCTCGCATTTTTATGCGGGCTTGCCATTTCTTTCTCCCGCCGAGGAATAACGTTGCAAACAAAAACTGTGGCTGGTTGGTTGCTGTGAATCAGGAGAATATGAACATCCCAGTGGAGAGAGAGGAAGAGGATGCCAACAGTGACAACGAGTCGTCACTCAGCGGTACGTAAAGCGACGATGCGAAGAGATAGGGTGGCTTCGTATGGAACCTCGACGAAGCAGCCAAGAGCTGATGTGTCTGTTCGGTTGTGCTGTTTTGTTTAGATGGTTTCGACATCTCGCCACTGGTCAAGCCCGAAGTGCCTGTGACAGCAATACCGGCGCGAGGTAAGCCTCCGCAATGCTTTGCAGCGCCGCAGTGGAACGAGCGACGGTCGGTGAAGCGCGACTGCTCGTTCATCGAGACCCAGTGCCCGTCGTCCGTGTTTGAGAACGTGGACGACGACGTCGACGACGATGAAAGCGACTTTGGCGTGTTACCAGTGTCGTCACGCGCAGACAAGTGCCGTCGCGCAGTCTCCCGGATAGAAGAGCTCAAGGCCGACTACATCGACTCCGGCGACGAGTCTGACGAGCCAGCATCTCCTTCCGCGAAGCTCCAGAACGGCAACAACACCACCACCTCGCCAGCGACAACGAGCACTTCTCCTACGACTGGTGCAAGGAATCCGCTGCGTTTCCAGCCTCGACTGCTTCAGAAGCGTCGGAAAGGACGACAGCTAGGTTTGGAATCGTTCCTCTGGTCCAGACCGTGCACTTGAGCAGCGAGATAATCGTATTCTGCTCTCGGTTCTCATTGGCGCTATTAGGGATTTAGTAGTAGAAGAAGGTTTTTGTAGCAGCAATGGTAGAGCTGCTCGGTAAGGAATGAAATTGCTGGTGTGTGAGCACTCCGCTTGCTTGTCATGCAAGCAGAACTGAACCCACATGGAACAACGAAGTTGCGTTTGAAACTCACCCTCTCCCATCCAGATCGAGGCTATCGATAGGTCAACATTGAACGGTTGATGGCAAGCAGCAACGCAACATCCTTCTGCTTGAACCCGCAGCGCACTAGAATGAATGCCGCAAGCAGCTGAGATTGCTTGCTCGTCCATAGTTCTGTACTCTCTTCCCTTGAGTCTCGAGCCAAAACAATAAAAATCACTTCTCTCAAGGTCATTGATGTAAAAAAATTATATTCAAGGCCATTCGACCATTTTTTTATACTCGCCTCTGATTGGCGGAACTTCAAGCGCGCCAACTAATTTGATTGGCCAAAATGTTTCGCGCCATTTTTTGGCTGCTTTTTTCATCATTCAAAGGGCGATAGTGTGGCCAACGTGGTCACAGACCCGAAAAAGAGCTGTCCGTCGAGCAGATCGAAGAGAGCGAGCGAGCTGCTTTGCTGCACAAGAGAAAGAAACCAGGAGCGCGCGTGAGAGAGTGAACTAACAGCAGTTCTCCCCCTTCGCCCGCACTTGCAGCCACACACACAGACACACGGACAGACAGCAACATGGCGTACGTGACGTTGACCAACATCACGGTGCTCGACAACCCAACAGCGTTCACCAACCCGTTCCAGTTCGAGGTGACGTTCGAGTGCGCGCACGCACTGGAAGATGGTACGTTTAGCAACGCCATTGCGCCTTGCATCTTTGCATTTGCTCTTTGCGTTGTGTGCGCATGGGATGACAGGCAGTCGCATTAACGATTTGCCGTTGTGTGTGGGATGTCTTCACTAAAAAGCAGACCTGGAGTGGAAGATCACGTACGTCGGCAGCGCCGAGGACGAGAGCCGCGACCAGATCCTCGAAGAGGTGCTCGTCGGGCCCGTGCCCGTGGGCACGAACAAGTTTGTGTTTCAGTCGGACGCGCCCAACCCGGACCTGATCCCGGACGAGGACAAGGTCGGCGTCACGGTCGTGCTCGTGACGTGCTCGTACCGCAGCCGCGAGTTCGTGCGCGTGGGCTACTATGTGAACAACGACTACGCGGACCCGTTCCTGCTTGAGAACCCGCCGAGCCGCGTGGACATCACCAAGCTGCAGCGCAACATCCTCGCAGACAAGCCGCGCGTGACGCGCTTCCCGATCGACTGGACGCCCGCGGGCGCGCGCGACCAGGACGCGATGATGAACGACGAGAACAACGCCGGCGGCGCCATGGGCGCAAACGGCGTCGACCTCTCCATGGACTTTGTGGACGACGAAGAGCTCGTGAAGGCCGCAGCGCAGCTGGACCACAACTACACGGACATTGTGATCGGCGACGGCGCGCGCGCGCAGGCCGAAGACGACATTGACCTCGAGGACGACGAAGACGACGAGGCAGACTCGGTCGAAGAGGCTGAAGAGGACGATGACGCCGACCAGGAGATGGACCTTGACGAAGACATCGACTTGGACGAGGACTTGTAGAGCGCCTGCGAAGCAGCATTCCCCTTTGCTCCCACCAGACAAGAATCCCCATCGCGTTGGCTGTATTTATAGAGGAAGAGCCGCGAAGCGTGCCCATCGCCGTATGAACAATCGCCCATGATGCCCAGAAGAAGCCCATGATGATCAACAATCAATTCTCCCTCTCTCGCCTTCATCACCACCACACAAAGAAACCATTCAATCTAAAAAATGCACCATAAAATAAAAAAGAAAGTCTACGAAAACCAATGCCGATGCAACTTCAGTGTGCTCATGCAAAAAAGTTGATCGCCATTTTGAAATGAACAAATGAAAAGAAATTTAGATGAAGTTAAATTGTAGTGGTCTCTCTAGCTTGCTTGCCGTAAGTTAGCGCAGCTTGTACTCGTGGGTCTGGTTGTACGAGCCACTTGCGCCGTCGAAGCGCACGGTGATGTCGATGTCCAGGTCGCGCGGGTTCGAGGCGTTCGGCTTGCAGCTGAGCTCACCCTCGATGACCTCGCCGGGCGAGCACGCAATCTCTTCCTCGAGGTAGAAGATCGTCTGCTTCCAGTGCGTGTACTTGGCCTTGGGGCCGGTCGAGAACGCGATCTTCTTGTGCGAGCGCGAGAACGTGCAGTCAAAGTACGCCACGAGTGCGTGGCAAAAGTCCTGGCGGAACGCCGTCACCTGGAACGTCGACGAGAAGCTCAGCTCTTCCTTCGTGACCTTTGTGAGGTCAATGTCGAGGATCGGGCACACGTCGCTCAGCAACGCGTCGCCGTTCACCGTGTCCACGAGCGGCTCGACCTTGGCGATCTCCTTGATGCAGCTCATGTCGAAGCCGTAGACGTTGTCCCAGAAGTCGAGCTTCTCGGCCTTGTACTCGCCGTCCTCGATGGCGCCGACGTAGAGCACGGCACGGTCCGGGAACATCGCGCCGCCTTCCACGAGGTACTTGTCGCGCGCGTAGAGCACGGTGTCGAGCATGGACTCGTAGAGCAAAAAGTAGCCCATCCACTCGGAGATGATGATGTCGACCTTGTCCACGGGGAGCTCGAGTTCCTCCATCTTGCCCTGAATAAGCGTGATCTTGTCGGCAAAGCCGTTCGCCTTGACGATCTCGCGCGCCTGCGTGAGGATGCCCGAGCAGTCGACGCCGTAGACGTGCTTGGCACCGGCCTTGGCCGCGAACATGGAGAGGATGCCCGTGCCGCAGCCTACGTCCAGCACGACCTTGTCCTTGAACAAGTGCTTGCTCTGCAGGATCGCGTCCATGTACGTCTTGGTGCGCACCGTGTCCTTGAGCATCTCCTCGTGGATGCCGAAGTGCGAGTACGAGTCAAAGTAGTAGTCCTTGCTCGTCATCTCCTTGGTGCCGGCGACGGGTGCCGGTGGCGGCGTAGCAGCAGAAGCGGGGGCAGCGGCGGAAGAGCTCATCGCGCGCAAGTGTGTGCGTTGGACGGATTGTGTTGTGAGAGAAGCCTTGTTCTCTTTTGTATCGCCACACACGTCGCAGCTTTTCGAGTTTGGTTGATTGATTGGCTTGGTTGGTGGCGCCACAGAGAGAGGGTTCTATTTCGGTAAGATGGGTTTTATTGACAAATAACTTGCAAAAGTATACTCATACAAATCCAGCACAATTGTCACCCATTTCAATTTCCAAAGCGGGTGACGGGTTAAAGTATTTAATCGAGTAGAATGCTTGGCAAACAACTTGAAACAAGTATGAGTATACTTTTTCACGATGTTTGCCAACCATCCTCGCTTACATACGCAGGAAGGTGAGATGAACCGAAGGCTGAGTGAAGATGCCAACAGACGCGAGGGCAAGAGTTGGCTGACTTCACAGCTCTTGTGCCACTGCGCTGACGCAGGCGGCATGCAGAAGTCACGCTCAGTCACCACTATGCTGCTGCAACCTGCGTGACCACTAGTGAGCGACATCCTCACAAATAAACAGCAAAGGAAGACACGAAGACATGACCCGTTCATTGGCAAAGAAGCTCTTTCCCCAGAGTAGATTGATCGTCCGCATTAACACAAACTCGTATTTGGTCGCGAAATGAAGACGGCGCAACCCCAAACTAGATCGGAAAGAGGTCTTCTCGATCTGTCGTCTCGGCACTGGCGACCCGCAGTTGAGCCACTGCCGATCGATGGTGATTGTCGCGTGGCAAGTCGAATTCTCCAATCAAGGACAACGGCTGACTCGCTTACAAGGCACCACGGTTGCCCGACTTCTTCTGGGCGCGTGGGGCGGCGACGGCCTTGTTGCCACCCTTCTTGGCGACTTCGGCCTTGTTGGCGGCCTTCTTGGCCTTGCTGCGGTCCTTGGCCTCAGCGAGCGCGGCACGGGCGGCAGCACGCACTTCTGGCTTCTGGTTACGCTTCTTGCGGATGTCCTCAGCCGAGACACCAACGATGGCACGCTGGATCTTGGTGGTCTTGCGCACGCGGCGGCGGGAGACCTCCTCGACCTTGAGCTTCTTGTTCATGCGTCTCCAGCCAAGGGTCCAGACGATCTTGGTCGGCTTCTTGCGCTGCAGGAAGAGCGACTTGCTCTTCGCGTTCAGGAACACGTACGACGAGCCATCGCGACGAATGTAACGCGAGCCGTGACCTGGGTAGATACGGCCCTCCGAGAACGAGCAGGTTTCGGTCCTACAGAATTGTATCATCCACAACACGTTAGCACATTGTGTCGCTTAGGGTATCGAGGTGGTGGTGCTGTCTCTATGAGGAAGGTCGCGTTGGCACGGATGACGAGGGGTGAGAGGTTACGGCTGGTACTGGGCTGATCCACGCGGTGCTGTTCACTGCGCTGCACATCCTGTATCGCTCGAGCTGCTGGACAACACTGTCCACATCGATAATTGCTGCTCCTGTTTAGTGCTGCTGGCCTGCTATTTGTGCTTCATTAACGCTCGCTCGTGGCTGGAAGCTGCTTGCAAGCTCTATGCGTTCAATCACCCGATCTCCACTGCGTGTCATTTCTTGTTGTTACTGAGCTCTCTCGTACACTCTGATCTCCATCACCAACAGCGCACTCGCGACCAGCTCCAGTCATCCCCATTCGCTCCCTCGACCCCACGACAGCAATGCGCGTCGCGCCTTCGCGTCTCCTCATCGAGCAGGTACCACATGCAATCGTCATCAATCGGCAGCGGGTACGTACTTAATCACCATTTTGCTTGGGTCTTCTTTGGAGAATTTATGCCAATTGATCCATTGGAACGCGGTTTGCGCCCGCAGAGCACTTTCACGGCGTCAAGTGTTACTTCACGCCCACCACAATGAATTGGCTGGTTGAAATTCGTTTTACTTCAGAGTCCATCCCACCCTCTGCGGTCCCCCTCCTGCCTCATTTTCTATTACATCGAGCCAGCCAACCAAAGACAAGCGCTGTTTCGTGTGCCACATAACGCCACACCAATTCCAAAATATGGAGACAGACGGTTCAGGAACCGGTTAGGGATGCGGGTCCGACACTACAGTGAACCGGGTCACTTTAAACTTCAGTGACCCCGGGGATACTAAAGCAATTGCAGCCATTTTGCATTTTGCTTGTCATCCTATTAGTCCTGCTGCGCATTATTATAGGCCCAGCGCATTCGCAAGCAAAGCCGCAATACACTATATAAATTAGTTACCTATCGATTATGTGCATATCAATAAAAGATTCACTATGACGTTGCTTGTTTAAGACACATCTATAAATCAGTTTTTGATGGGGAGACGCGTATTGCACACCAAAATGCAAAATTGACTCAACTGCGCGAATTATGAGCAGAAGATTTTTAGAAAGCTATTTTACGCTGATTAATTTCAGGCGCATAACGAAATCAAATGAGCCGAATGAAATGAGCATCTATTGGTTTCTGAAATTTTGCTTTACGTTGATATAACCCAGCTGTCACTGAAAAGTGCACCGCGCTGCAACCATACACAAAATGAGTCAGTTTTATATAGCGCAACGCTACAGTTTCTTAAATATTAAAGAAGTGTATAACTTATTTTAAGTGCAGCGACAAAATTGGAAGTCGTTTAGACATGTATGTGGAAACACCTCTGTAAATGGGTTGATCCATGGATCGCATGCATGTGCGATACAACAGGAAATGGGAAGTCCTGCATGTTGAGGTGGTCCTGCGAGAAAGGATTAGAGGAACATGAATCAAGCAAATGAAGTTTCAAACTTATCACCGTGTTGCTTCTAAACAAGTAATCATGATGGTAAGTGTAAATTTCCTCGCTACATGATGTAGCCTGCGTAATGACCTAAACCAAATAGGGACCAAAAGAGAGCTAAAAGGCCTGAGACTCACTACCGTATCGAAGAGCATACGTCGCAGCAAAATAGTAGACAGCTGGTAGATGAGTCATAGCGTGAATATGTGGTGGAAAGAGTATGTGCTGGCAAATGAGTGGGTGGTAGAACAAAGCGCTCTGTAGCAGAAATCGATATTTACTCCCACACCCAGTGACATCTCGGTTTGGGCGGTCTATGAAGGATCTCGAGCATGGAGGACGCGCAAGACGAAGATGACGCTGAGCGTATGTGGACGCGGGGAATCGCTAACGACTCCAACCTTCCAAGCGAGTCGTGTGTCTTCACTGCAGACGAAGAAGAGAGCGACGCTCGCGTCAGCAGAGGCAGCAGAAGTGGCGCCTCGTCAGGCCGCCGCGTGTACACGAACGCGTTCAAGCTCGCCGTGATCGAGGACATCCGCAACGGCGTCAACGTCATCGCGCTCACAGAGACCAGGAACATCTCGTGCCGCACCAGGATTTATGCGTGGGTTGTGAAAGAAAGACAAGATCCATAGCGCATGCGAGCACAACAAGAAGAGCAAGGTCCACATTGGCGGGTAGGGCCGCCCTGTTATTTTTGAACATGAAGACGACGTCGTCCAGTGGGTTAAGGACATGAGGAGAAACGACTTCCCGCTCAAGACAAGCCACGTCGTCGCGTTTATGATGGAAGAGTTCGGTGCATGGGTCAGTGAGTATAAGACAAACAATAAACCTGAGAGTTTGTTTCGACTTGTGCAGCGTTTGGTCCATCGCAGGGACTTTTCATTCAACAAGTCCAACCACACGCTTCTGCCCTCTGAGGACCTACAGCGAGCACAAGGCGCTTTTGTTCGTTCCACCGCCACTGCCATCAATGCCACGTACACCCGCGACTGTATCTTCAACGCCGACGAAACTAGCGTTTACTACAAAGAAGATCCAGCCACTGTGATCGCTGAAAAACGATCGAAGAAGAGCGCAAAGGTGCTGGGCCGAAAGAAATCGAGTCGCGCAACCATTTCGTTGACCGTGAGCGCAAGTGAAAGGAAGTTGAAGCCGCTCATTGTCTTCAAAGGAGAGCCCAAATGCACGGTCAAGAACGAGTTCAACACGTTCCTGAAGGACGCGGTTTATGCAGTTCAGAACAACGCGTGGATGGATGGGTCCATGTGGAAAGCCGCGTTCGTGGAGCAGTTGTGGTGTGACCACATCGATACAGAGCAGCCTGGCCCACTCGTCCTCTATGTCGACAATTTCAAATGACACATATCCGACGAATCCATTGAAGCGTTTGCGCAGCTTGGAATCGAGATCGCCCCGCTACCAAAACACACAACTGCTATTTTACAGCCCCTTGACATCGAAGTCATGGGATCGTATAAGCAGACGCTTCGAGCTCTCACTCTTGCTGACGACATCCAGTTGCTCCGCGACACAAAGGGACGGTCGTTGCGTCAGCGCTTGCTGGCGCTGCGTAAAAAGACTCTTGCTCAGAAGCGATTTGAAGTGGCTTTACGTGTAGTTAAAGCGTGGGAGTCTGTTAGCGAAGCGACGATTGTTAGAGCGTGGCAAAAGTCCCGCCTCATCAGTGACTAGTGCATCATTTCGCTTTGTGGGATCCTAATTCAAACAATACATCAGCTAGCTGACATTTACTCGCACTTCACTCCATAGAATTTCTATCATATGGACAGAGAATTTCATTACACGCCTTGTGATTGTCAGCGCATACAGTGCTGCTAAAAACTATAGACGCACCCATACTTTTGCAAACGTGCAGCAAAAAATAATTTTCTGAAAACAAAGCTCGGGTCAAAGACTTTAGATATAAAGCCCACTCATCACCAAAAAACACTTTTTCAATAACACTATTTTTGTAGCCACGAGAGAACAAAG
>JAASGT010000175.1:0-40650 GCA_023334315.1 Globisporangium alternatum | reverse complement strand
GGACCTCGTTAGCCGCCGCCACTGCTGGTGCTGGCGTGACGAAGCTCTCGTCAATGTACGTGGGCGCCAGCTTCTTCGACGGACTCATCTGCGGGAACTGGGCGTGGAAGTCGTCGTCCTTGAGCTTCAGAGCCTGCTCAAGTGCATTGCCTCTGAGCCACGCGGCGCTACCTTGTTGCTTCGCCATGGGTTTCGCGAGAAAGAGCTTTATGTCGCTCGCGGCAAATGTGTAGCGATTGGCGTACCGCTTCTTGGTGAAGATCTTGTCTCGGAGAGCGGCCACCGTCGCGGTGTGAGGAATCTGCACGCGGGAGGCGCTGCTGCTGCATGCTCCTCGCAGGACGTAACGGAGCTCCAAGGTCGTCGGCTGCGTGGGCTTCTTCGTCCCACTAGTATAACGGTAACGAGGCTTCGCAACTAACAGTATGGATTAGTGATCTTTAGCAATCAGCAAGTATTTGTCACAACTGGTGTATGCTCTTGTTGATGTTTGCTTACGAAAGTACTTTGTGGTACTTAGCTGCATGGTTGTTCTTGCAGCGGAGTAAATACCACCCAAAGTCACGAGTTGGAAAAAGGCGTACGCAGCCTTGTGCAAGAAGAAGTTCAGCCACTGCTTCAAACTCCACGGCTTCTCACCGCAGTTGCAGACTTCATCGTCGACACTCCCTTCTAACATGGGTACAACGAAGTGCAAGATAATCGTCGTCAGAGCTGCCGCTACGGCTGCCGAGAAGATAACATTTCCAACTGACAAAGAAACCACACAACATTGTCACAGTCAGCACTCACAGGAGCATATCTTTTCGCGGCAGGTGATCGATTTCTCTTACCTATGCTGCTCATTTACGAAGATGGAGAGTCCCGGTGACTGGCGAGAGGTGAGCGTTCGGTTGCGTAGTCCATGACGCTGAGGTTGATTCTTTGCGGAGACGCGAGCGTTCGTTGGGGAAGTACCACCAGAACGTGGATATCTTCGTCACTTGAAGCGAAATCGTCATCGAAATACTTCTCAAGCGTCTTTGCTGGCCTCATGCTTACGTACTCACTGGGATCCACGGTCTTCATTTGCACTATGCGGTCGAGAGTAGCAGCCTCGTCTTTCATCCACACGTCCTCCTTGCGTGTGACGAACAGGTCCAAGTCGCTTGCAGTGAAGGCAAACTGATGGCCGAACTTCCTCTGAGAAGATCACGTTTTGAAGGTCGACCACGATCGCGTTCTCAGCAGCAATCTCCACGCGAAAGATGTTCTTCGTCCCGCATTCGGCACACCACAGCTTCAGGGCTGGCGGCGGTTTCCGGCAACACGAACGCAGATACTCCAGCATCTCTCGCCTCTCTGGAAGGTTGACACGGGCGAAAGCTCTGTGGAGCTGTGGGTGGTACGAGGTGCTTTTCGCAATGACGAAGGAAAGAGCCTTGAGCGCCAGACTCTCTCTACGGACGTTGAGGCGCTTTCGCAACACTCCATTGAGGCCCTCTGGTTCAAAGGAAAAGGTCGCACGAAGCACCAGACTTCCATGTTGAGATGCACATTCCTGCGCCAGCTTCAAGATCGAGTGAAGCGCCAGCGTTCGATTTTGCACGAATGTGGTGTCAAAACTAAAGCATTCTCATGTCAAATATCGAAATCTACTGGTAAATTAATACAAAATATTGTCGATATTTGAAATGTAAAATCATCTGATATGGATATTGTGTCTGCAAAGGTTACCCGATGCGATAGTAGTCATCAAGCGGGTTGACAAATCGCTCGATGACTGGCGCGTCAGCATGTGCTTTACCAGTGGTGCACGCACAAATGCTGCTGCTTGCAAAGAGAAAGTGGACTTTGCGATCCACATCTGCAAATGGCACCTCCTGCGGCTGCTCAGCGACGACTATGAGCAGCGTATCAAGGGTGAGCGTTTCGCAGACTACGATCTCGTGCACAAGGCCTGCGGGTGGGTGCTGCGCGAGTGTGGGAGAGGCGACCGCCCCACACTACTGAGGTTTCTGGAGCGCTACGCTGCTGCCGCGCACGACGCTGCAATACGCGACCAAGCACTTGGACAGGAAGCTGGTCAAGTCGCTGAGCTCGCAGGGAAGTCCCACGTCGTCCAAGAATCAGCGTGGCAGTGCTTCCGAAAGCAAAACCGAGTGACTTGACTAACGAACGGTGATGCGCCAATACTGGCTAGTAGCATTGAGCAGCTTGTGTATTTGTTTGTGTATTGCATAGTTTATCGATGAAGAACGCGAATGCAGCTCAAGCTATACACTAATCCTCTTTCTTTATACCTTCATTGAGACGAGAGGCTGCGGCAAGAGCGTACTTGACCTCTCGGAGCTGTTCGTCCTCACTATGAATATCAAGAAGCGAACCACTAACATCATCAAAACGACCTCTCTTGTGCGCCGCAGGCATTTGCATCCAGTACCAGCAGAGCGCGAGCACGAGCAGCGATGTGAAGCCAAGGAGCACAACGTCGAGTGCGAAGCTCGACTGCCACGCGGCCACAAACAAGTCAAACTTGGCGTCATTCACATTCGCTGGAGTGTGAATGACGCCAAGGTCATTGCCGTCCTCCAGCCGCAGAATGGTTCGCAGGATAAAACGTCCACACCAGGTGTCCACTTCCTCGCTCGAGTTGGAGCTCTTGAGGAACGCTGCTTGCACTGGTGAGAGTGCGCCTTTGTGGGCAATGAGCGCGTGCTGACAGCCGAGAAAGATATTCAGTATGGCTGTTGGCATCGACGTCATCGACCCATTATTCCCAGTAGCATTGAACACTTGGACAAGCCTTGCAAGGTGGCTCTGGTTGCGACTGAGGTCTTCATAAACACACATCTCGGTGGTGCGTGCATTGCAGTAGAACGCATTGAACGCGGCTGTCACCTCTGGATCTCGCGCTTCGATCTTGTTCAGATACTGGACTGTGCTATGTCGTACGATGATCCACACAACGGGGAACGCGATCGCGAGGATTAGTAGAACGGCCAGCAGCGCGTCGACAAGTCTGGACACTTTCCAGTGGCTGGTTAGCAGTACCTTTCGCACCAAGAAGATGCACACCAGTGGCACCAAGACTGCAAGCCGCCCGTAAAGATTCACGAACTGGGTGTAGAGCTCCTGTGAGCTGGTCGTTGGGATCGCCGCGTACGCTGGGGATGAAATGTTCTCTTCGTCGGTGATTTGTGAGAAGAGGAGAAGCGCGAGATCGCGGATCGCCACGAAGAACACGGCATTCACTGCAAAGATGGTAAAGAAACCGACGCTCTGGTCCACGTCTTCTGCCCACGGATTGCTGCTGGTTGTGGTTGTGGGAGGCGCCATGACGTTGCTTGTGAGAGGCTGCCAATCCGCGAATGAGTCGCGCTCGCGCCGCCAAAGCCGAGTCGATTGCTGCCCAGAGAACCAGTCTCCGGGGATTCCCACCTTTATCAAATGTCTTACTCCAAGTATGCCGCGTTCTCAGATCGAATCCTCAATCAGCGAAGTCCAATGAACCCAGCGAAGTTGACTTTGGCGGCTTTCGATCAACTTCTCCATACAAATAATACAAAATCTTTACCTCTCGCTAGAGAAAGTGGTGCGCCTCTGTCATCTTTCATCAATTTCTTACACGAGCTTGTCCCACCTGCCGTCGTCTCGACCGTCGTCCTCGTCCGTCGTTCTCCTTCTGCTCCTGTCAATCTTGACCCCCTGCTGTTGCTGCGGTCGCTTCTTTATCAGTCGACGCCCCCAGACGCGACACAGCGCAATGATAAACACGCACGCGACAAAGCCGCCAAGTCCCGCTGCCGCGATGATGAGGAACCACGAGCGCGTCTGGTGAATGTCCTCTTTGATCACTTCGAGCGGCGCGGTGCCCAAGCCCGAGCCACTTGAGCCGTCGCTGCTAATGTCGCCGTACTTTGCGCTGAACACTTCGTTCGTGAGCACGCAGAGCATCGTGTTCTGCACGTACATGCGCCGCGCTCGCGTGTCCGAGCAGATGCGGTTGATCGTCTCGGCGACGTCGAAGAGCTTGAGCTTGGAAAACTTGTCGATGTCCGACTGCCGCACTTCGAACTCCTCAAACATAGATGACGTGTCTGTGATGTCGCTGGACGTGATGGCGTTCATGGAATTGAGGCTGAGGTATGCCAACGAGCTTGGAAAAGCGACGCCTGCGATCTTCCTGATCGCGTTACCCGACAGGTTGAGCGACGCCAACGCGTCTGGGAACGTGAAGTTGTTCATCGCAGTCAGCCTCGTGCGCGTGAGGTCCCTACAGTAAGAAGCATAGGCGTCGAGACGATTAGTTTCAGAGCTTGTAATGGCCATATAGTAGCGTTATGTCATGTTAACTTACAGATGCACGAGGCTTGACGGGAATCTGGCCGCTTTCAAGGACGCGATGGGGTTTCTCGATAGATTTCTGCAGTCACAGCAAGATAAAGAGTGAGAACGACAGCAGAGCCTCATAAGGTCAGCCATTTTGCAACGCCTTGTCAAAAATTTGAGCCAAGAGCAGGCACATACAGACGTACAAAGTCGTGAGAGCGGGAGGGAATGACACGGTCTCGAGCGTCGTGAGCGCGTTGCTGCTCAGATCACTACGTGACAGAGCACACACAGGATTATATCAGTATCACAACACAACGCATGTCAGGCATCCTGTGGTCATTATATAAGCACTAACAGGGTGAGCAGCGTCTTTGAAAACGAGACATCGTTCAGAATAGTGATGTTGTTGCTGCTCAGGTTTCTGGTCATAACACACGCACAGGAACACAGCAATAGTGTGGTGTCAGCATTATCGCATACAAGTGCATCGCGTGGCATAACAGCACAATAGCGAGCACTCACAGGATCTGCACGTCCACGGGCACGCTCTTGACGACGACGATGCCTTTCCCGTGCACGTCCAGCAGCACGTGGCTCTTGTCCGCATTCGCCCCGGTCGTAACGACAACGCTCTTGACGACCTCGCTCTCGCAAGTCGCGCTGCTGCTGCCGGTTGTGATCTTTACTGGAGAGGAGGAGGACGATGTCGTCGCATTCGCCACCTCGATCGTCGTGGCCGTCGGACATGCATCTCCTAAAGCAGCTCCGGCAGCACCAGACCCGCTCGCGGCGGAAACCAGGTGGCGTCGTTGCGCGTCTGGTTCGCCCACATTCACAGCCTCAACGTCGCGCAGAACACTCACAAGCACGCAGCAGCAGACGAAGAGCACTGACAGCAGCAGCGCAGACGAAGGCGAGCGACGCGTGCAGAAGGCTATCATCGTTTGCTCTAATTTGCTTCTTCGTTTATGGCTTCTCTTGCGCAAAGAATGAGGTAAAGGCGCAGGAAATGTGTGAGAATGCCATCATTTTAAAGATCCTCACAGAAAACATTGCATTGCCACAGCTCACACAATAAATGCAGTTTGTGTGACACATGGTGTGGTCCACTCACGAAAAATTCCAACCAAAGCCGCCGTCATCATCATCCCGATCCTCATTCATCGACTGCTTGACTCGAAGGCTCCGATGGCGCCGGCGAGCGACGACGCGCTTGCGAACCCCATGGCGCAGGCGCTCGACCAGGCGCTGCGCGAGACGTTCCCGGCCGTGCAGTTCTCCATGGCCTACGGCTCGGGCGTCTTCGCGCAGCGCGACCACGACGCGAGCACGTCGCTGCTCGACCTCGTCTTCGCGGTGGACGACCCTGTGGCGTGGCACGCGGCCAACCTCGAGCGCAACGCGCACCACTACTCGTTCCTGCAGTACCTTGGCGCGCAAGGCGTCGCGAACTTCCAGGTACGCGTAGTGTATGTGTATAGCGGCCATCCGTCCATACACAAGGCGTGTATCGTGTATTGCGTTACGGATCAATAACTCACATTGTCCATCGTCTATGTGACGACGACACGCACGCATTAGGAGAACTACGGCGCGGGCGTGTACTACAACACGCTGGTGCCGTTGCAGAGCGCGAAGCTGGGCACGCGCATGATCAAGTACGGCGTCGTGAGCGCCAAGACGCTCTGCGCCGACCTCTACGACTGGAAGACGCTCTACTTGAGCGGCCGCATGCACAAGCCCGTGCACATTTTGTCGTCCAACGAGCAGATCCGCGCGGCGGGCTCGGCCAACCTCGCACACGCACTACACTATGCGCTGCTCTGCCTGCCCGAGAAGTTCTCCGAGAGCGACCTCTACATGGTAACCATGCATGTTGCGCTCTTCTGCAACCCGCCATGCGCAAGGCACTGACACTGTTGTCTCTCTGTATGCGACTAGAAAATCGCGGGCATCTCGTACTTGGGCGACTTCCGCATGACGTTTGGCGAGAACCCAAAGAAAGTTCGGAACATTGTCGCCGGCAACTTTGACGCCTTCCAGACGCTCTACAGCAACAAGATCAAGGTACTGTCTTCACTCCAGCTCTCCTCATGAACGTCTAGTCATTCATTCAACTTATGCCCTTGTATTCATGTCATAGAATTCGCCGTTCGTGGCGCGGTCGACCTCGGACAGCAGCGTGCTCGTGGCCAACACGCTGGACCGCGAGGCGCACCAGTCGCTGCTCGAGTCCATGCCGAGCAACGTGCTGCAGCGCATGCAGAGGAGCAAGGCCTTCGACGTGACGATGACGGACCGCGCGGCCACCAAGAAGCACGTGCAGCGCGCCGTGGCATCGATCGTGAACCGCTACAGCCGCACGCAGAGCATCAAGGGCATTGCGACCGCCGGCGCCGTCAAGACCGTGCAGTACGTCGCGCAGAAGCTACAGCGGACCTACTTTAAGAAATAATAGACCCACGCATCTCAAACCAATGTTCACATAGATAGTCATATGCACTGTATTGGGTTATGATGGCTGGCTAGCTAGTAGCGTCTCGCTTAGGCACTCAGGATGGTCTTGAGATTCCGCGCAAAATTGGCGATCTCCTGGTGGAACTCCTTCTCCTCGGCGTTCATCTGCTCGATCTGCTGGATGCGGTCGCCCAGCGTCTCGACCAATGCGTACTGCGGCTGTTTGCACTTGTCTGTGAACGCCGCGCCCAGGGACGCGAATTCGGTCAGCGCCTCGATGCTGCTCTCGCTCAGGTCGATATCGTCATTCGCGATGAGGCTCGCGGCCGTCGGGATGAAGAAGTCGTTGCGGAGGAACACGTCGGCCGTCTCGCGCGAGCTGCCCATCAAATAGCGCACGAAGAAGAGCGCCTTGCGCTGCAGACGCAAGTCCGTGTCCTTGAGGAAGCTCTCGAGAATGCGCAGGCCCTTGCAGCTCTCGCCCAAAAAGCGCGCCTCGGCCGCCGCGTGGTGGCGCACGAGGCACGAAATCGCGAGCAGCGACTTGGCGCGGCACGTCGCGTCCTCATCGACGGCGAGCGCGCAGAGCACCTCGACGAGGCCGCACTCGACCGCGGCGTTCTGACAAAACGGGTTGTTCTGCACTACAACCGACGCAACTTCCGCCGCGAGCGCACGTGTGGACGCGCGGTCGTTGTGCTGCATGAGGTCAATGAGCACGGGCAAACCCTTCATCTTGCAAAAGTTCATGGCATTGTCGATCTGGTCCACGCGCGTGAGCAGCTCGTCGAGCAGCGCGTCCTTGTAGTCGGCGAGCTCCTCGTCTGTGGCCTCCTCGATCTGCTTCTTCTGCGCGGCGTCGTCCTCGTCCTCGTCGTCCTTGGCGAACACGTCATTTGGGTGCTCGCCCGACAGGATGCGTAGGATCTGGCGCATGCGCTCGTTCTCGTCCATCACGCCCTCCTTGAGCACCTTCTCGAGGAAGTCGCGGTCCTCCTTCGAGATCTCCTTGAACTCCGACGGCGCCGTGCCGTCCGAGTACTTCATACTCCACTTCATGAGCCCGAGCCATTTGTTTGGGTCCGCCATCGCTGCTGCTTGTGTGTTGTGTGGAGCTGTGAGTGTGGAGCGTACGCGTCGTAGCTCTTCTTGGTGCTCAATTTGGCAATGGCGGCTTCTTTGGATGGATGTGATTCTGTCAAGAGCAACATGTTCAAATTTAACAAACGCTTCATTTTCAAATAATTTGGTTTTGGAACATTCCCGAATTTTCCGGATTTGACGAAACCTTTTTATTGTTATATATAAAGAGGATATCTACTGTACAAAGGATTTACCGTCTGAGTCAAGCGCGCTTGAAGACGTTCACCATCACATCGTCGAATGCTGTCGTCCTACCACCACAACTGTGGATACCAATACATCCAGAAGCTCGCTATATCACTTGCAACACCAGGAAGCTGCTTGGATGAGCCAGTCTCGACTTCAACTCATATAGTCCCTGCTCGACGATGGTTCCAGCTTCCGACCCAGGTGATCAACGTCCACAGACTCCAGCGGTGACTGACTAACAGAGTCTGCGGCCTGCTACAAACAAGAAAGCAGACGAGCTCAAGCAGCAGCGTAAACACAAATGCTTCTCGCCCTCGATCAATAATCGGTAGCAGACGCTTTCGAGCGACCGAAGAGTTCTCGGCATCGGTCACGGACCTCGTCAGCGCTGGATCTATATCTTGCTTAGGTAGTCACTGCGCGTCGTCCACCACGAGTTTATACCAGAAACTCTCAAGCGATGAGCTCCAGAGCAAGTAGTTGAGACGAGTAGCGTTCGCATAGCAAACGACCTGGATCCGTTAAGAAAATAGAAAACAAACTTGTTGTGCTGCTATCCTACGCTGAGGTCAGGATGCTGAGCAGTCTGAAAACCTGGACCAAGATCGCTGTGCTTGGGGTCAGCAATCGCAGCACAACGTGCAAGAGCTTCTACCTGACCGACTCAGAAGCTTGCTAGATGGTATGCCGCAAGGAGATTGCTGTACTTACTGATGAGCTCCGAGTTTCTGTAGCTATGCTCATCAACACGGAGGGTACATCATCGAATCCGTGCCCAGACGCAACAAGTGCATTACTATTTGCGATGTTTTGGACACCCGCTTGTGCTGTAGCTATTATGCCGCAATAGGATAGCGCATTACTTCCTGCCCCTTCCTCATACAGCACCACCAATCACTAAGAAACTTAACGTTTGGCTCCACGTCGAGTCGTTTAACGTGCTCACGCTTTTTAAAGAGCAGACACTCACCAACGCATGTTCTTATTGTAAACCCGACGATCGCACAAACTGCGAATGGGTAGATTCCCCCGGATACCAGTATGCAATTTCATCAGTGAGAGAGTGTTGATACGCTGTCCGAATCGGTTGTTCATTTTGAGACCGTTGACCTCGAAATCGAGTCATGTTGAAGTAGGTTTAATCCAGATCAGTCATGAACATGTACTATTTTAGGTTATCTACGAGTGATCAATTTCAATTGTTTACCATCTCGCTTGTATCTTTTAAAAATTTGCGAAAATAGACACACTTGTTTTTTATCTTCTCAACTATCATAAATTACAAAAATAAGTCCAACGACATCAAAGCAAACAGCCATCACTATCCAAAAGATGCTTCTGAAGACGACGACGATGCGCATGGCGAGCGCACGCGCGCGCTCCGCTGCGATCACTAGCGGCACGAGACGGAGCTTCAGTGCCGCATCCTCTTCACCATCAGCAGCTCCTTCTGCTGCTGGTGGCGATGACGACGACGACGAGCTTGCGGCCGCGCAGGCGCTGCTGCGCAAGGCGATCTCGTCGCGCTCGACCGCGCGGTTCTTTGCGGCGGACCCGGTCCCAGACGCCACGCTCGCCGAAGTACTGCGTCTGACGCAGGTAATGCTGTTGTGCGTATATGATATATTGGGACAGGGGCGAAGTGCTCACGGTGGTGTCACTGTCTTGTCGTGCATGCGGTTGGGATTGCGTTACTATTAGCGCGCGCCATCGGGCTTTAACATGCAGCCATACGCGTGCGTGGTCGTGCGCGAGCAGGCGGATCGTGAGAAGCTGGCCGGCGCAATGCTCGGGACGAACGACCGCAAGGTGAAGGAGGCGCCGGTCGTGGTCGTGTTCGCTGCGGATCTCGGTACGTTACTCGTATTGCTGTTGTTACAATGCGCGTGCTGTCACTATCACTCGTTAACCAAACTGCCACATGTGATCTGCAACTTCAGAGCCCAGCCGACGCGTGCCGCACATCCAGAAGCTCATGTTCGACAATGTCTCGAGCACAGCGGACATCAACAACCTGCCGCACTATCTGCGCTTGTTCTCGGGCGAGGGGCAGCTCGCGGGCGGCGTTCGCGCGCTTATATCGACCGCAGTGTCCCCGTTGAAGGCCGTGCCAGCGAACGTGCCGACGATCGCGTGGTCCTACAAACAGACCGTGTTTGCGGCAGCCACGTTCCTGTATGCCGCCCAGGCGAGCGGTCTCGCGACGTGCCCCATGGAGGGCTTTGACGAGCTGCGCCTGAAGAGCGCGCTCGACATCCCCGACCGGTACTCCGTGCCCGTCGTGATCTGCTGTGGGTACCCAAAGCCAGGCACACAGCGCGCGGACACGACGCCGCGCCTGGCACCGACCGAGATCTTCTTTGACGGTAAGTTCGGCAACTCGACCGAGAAGCTCTTTGAAAAGTGAGAACGTGACCATTTTCCATGAGGAACGAACGAAAGACGCACAAGCCAAAGCAGATTCCTATAAAATCGACTACAAAAAAGTCGGGTACTTCGACAATCACATAAACTGTACTGTTGTCCTTGCTTGTCTGAGACGTGGGGCGACGTCACTGCTGAACTGTGGCGTCTGAGCCAATATTCTCTGCACCAGGTCCATGATGTCCTGGATCCAGATTGTACCACGAGTCGGAGAACGAGAAGGTCGCACTCGAGCGTCTGGTGGACTGGCAGCACCGTGGTGGCGAGACGCAATGCTTGCCTCAGTGCAGTCACTCGGCAACGTCGCATAGATGCAATTCTCTGAGCGAGTTTACTAGACCTCTTAATTAACATGCAATCTCTGAGTCAACCGGACCAAGTTTAGGGGGTCCCTTCAAAAAAATCCGGATCATGGTCTGGAGCACAAAGCTCAACACCATATGAAACACCATCATTTCAAAAGACGTATGCAAGTCCCAGAGCTTCGTGAAGCATCATGGTCGACAAGCAATGTGCCATCAAAGTTGGCATCCAGCTCGGATTTTAGCTCTGAAGAAGCCCTCAAGTTCGAGAATGAGTAGCTAGAATGGGTGAGGTCGTAATCAAGCTTCCAGAATGCATCACATGTGGGACGTGGGGTCTGATTGATAACTGCTGACTTTAAGGGCGGATCAAGTCCATTCATCGCTGGCTCAGTGAGAGGAAAGTGGGAGGAAGTCATCAACAAAGGTCTCATCATATAGCCTAAGTTAGGTACGAACTTGCGCTGAAGCCTTGAATGTCGAGAGTACGCAGTCGAAGGCAACGAAGGTTTCATTCGAGTCGATAAATCCAAACTCGAGCAAGTTGAGGCGTATGATATGGTCGCTTGTGGCCGTAAGAGGGGGTCGAATTCCTCCATCGAGTGTTGAGAGAGTAGCGTCCAGATCTGGCCATACACACATCTGTTGGATGTCTTCTCATCGAAGCTTTCCAGTACGAGCGTGAGCGTTGCACAGTTGAGAAAACATGAGCCATGGAAGTTTATGAGTGGAGGTCGCATCGACAATGTGAGGCTTTTCTTCGTCTTCTTCTCGTCCATTTCTGGGAACTCCTCTCGTTTAGTGACTCGACGTCTCTTTACAATGATATGCTACTGCAGCACACGTGTACGCTTTGAACCTGACGTGCAAATTGGATAAACGTGCTACAGAGACCATGCTGACAATGGCGAGTGACAACGTTCAACTGGCGGCCCTGCTGCCCAGTCTCTTGATTGGCTGCAGTACTGTCGTCATCGCCTCCGTTTGCAAGTGGAAGGTGGATCTCGTTCGTGCAAGAGAAGTGTGCAACCTCGCAGAGTCCCCGCTCTCGTCGTCGCTCGAGGCGCATCTCCTGCTTGGCTACTGGTCTGTGGTGTTGATGCCGCTCTCCTGCGTCACTTTGCTGATGGTGCTCGCTTGGAGGCCGCGCAAGCTGGCGAAGCGAGTGATCGACATCGCTATAGTGGTGGCATTTGGGCTCATCATGACGCGGCTGCTGGTTCACAGTCGATCAGGTGGCGAATTCACGGATCAAGACCACCCATGGGCTGCAGCGGCAGCTGATTGCGACAGCAACACCACGCGGCCGCTGTTTGACGATACCTACTGCCGAGCACGAGCCGCGGCTCTGTGCTCGTCGAGAGACCACACACACGAGCTTCTGGGCATGTTTGGTGGACCGGACCTGGACTTCCAGCTGCTGGGCGTAACGTGCCGTCTCGAAACGACAGACCGATTTGAAAACGTGTTCTACGGCTGCCAGTTTGCCCATGCGATGGCTGCTGATATGGAACTCGTGGAGAAATCAAGTTTACGCTTCTTGGCGAACGTTCAGCTGCTGGATCTCACTGAAAACGCTCTCACGAGCGCTGCTGTCGACATCTGGTGCGGCAAGTACCTGTTACGTGCAAGCGGCGTCACCGATGCGACACCAACTGAAGCTTCGAGCCATTTGGCACCCTCGAGAGCGCTCGCAGGCCTGTTTGGAGTAGTTCTATGTGAATGGAGAGCGCGGCGTCAAAGCGATGCTCAATTGCTGTCGACTTCGTGGGTGATCTCGCTTCTGATGGTGTGGAGTTGGTGCAAATTCCGCCTTTTGAGCAAGCCATCGGATGGCGAGCCAGCTGTGGCATTCAGCAGAGATGACACGGAGCGAGATCCCGTGTGTGAGGACCAACAACTTGACGAAGCGGTTGGGATACTCGCGACTGTAGCCGATGATGCTGAAGGAGATAATATCCGAGCCAATTTGGTCAGGATGCCGTGTCCTCAGGTGTCTGAAGACGACGAGTTCCACTTTGTCCAGTGCTGAGTAGTTGACTTGGAGGCAGCTTTTCTTAGAGCGATCGAACGAGCGATTTAGCAATCAAACCTTGCCGCCACCAGCAAGTTTCCATAACGTAAGCACAGTTCAACATCGAAGGTAATGAGGATCCACATTTTTTTGTTACTTATCCAGGGTGTTTACCAGTGCACACCAGGTCTAATACTAGTTTAACCATTGGCTCTCATATGCCGTCAGCTTGATGACCTACTCGAGATCGCCGAACTTTTGAGGTAGTTGAGTTGAGGTCAATGATACTACTGCGAGGCATTCCGTTTTCGACAGATGGCTTATGGCAGCTGATAGATACGACGTTGTTGCTTCAAAGCTACTGTCGCTACGATATCGATTTCTTCTTCGCGTCACGATATCTGAGGTTTTGTATCATCAGTTTCCCTGTACCCAAGCTGCATGCAGCCCACGCACGAGACTTCTTTATTCAGTGGTAGCAGCAACATCTTGCATCGAAAACCGTTGGTTTATATGTGTTCCATAGAGACTGCTGAAGCTTGTTCAAACAACGTATACAGAACTCGGCACGCAACGTTTCTCGCGACTGGAGCTCATCCTCTCACCGCGTTCGCAGAGTCGTCACTGGAAGAGCGACCACGAAAAATTCGCAAGCGAAAAAGCGCAAAGCGTCATGAACCGGAGCAACCAGTTTGCCTGAAATTGGTTCTCCCACTGAGTCACCAGGTTCTCCAGCATCACTCCGTGCTCACTTGACGGATGCACGCCAACCGCACTCTTCGTCGCCTGTCGAGTCGCAATGGCCGCCGAGTGCCCATTTACAATCGTCGCGACCAGGAACTCGCCGCACCACGCGTCCACTTGATCGCCTCTGGTGCTGTTCCGGCTGGTTTCGGCGCAGATTTTCAGGAACGTGCACTGTTGCGGCGATATGTTTCCGTTGTTCTTGACCAAGAGGTGCTGGCACGTGGACAGTGCGTTGTGAAGTGCCTCCGAGTCGCTCTCCACGTTGCAGATCCAGCTGTGACGAATCGTCTGAACGCCTCCAAACATCGCGACGAATTTCTTCGTGTCTCGTTTGCGGACACAGTCAGCCAGCGCTCGTGTGCTGCAGTACTCCGAGTCAAACGCCGCAGCGATCATTTCGTCGCGATCGTCGATTTGGAGGTCGACCTCATTCGACGCGCTCTTTGCAATGCCACTCGTAATTACAAACGCCAGACTGAGAAGCACCAACAGTACTGTGACACCAGTGGTAACTCTCGAGGCGATTTTTGGTGAGAATCTCTCGTGGGTCACCCAAACGCAGAGGCTCAGCAGTACAAAGCCGGTCGCGAATCGATACGAGACTTCCGTGTACAACCAGTGCGTCCACGGCAGCGAAATTACAGCAAGCTCGTCGTTGCTCTGCGAGAAGTACGTAATGAGCAACCAGAGTCCGGAGAAGAGTCAACCGGCTTTGCAGCTGAAGAAGGCACTGGCCTCCATGGCTCTGACCTCCATGGCTCTGTCTTCCATGCACGCCTTCTCTTTCACTTGTTTGGTCTTCTGCGTTCGAGCCATGAGGAATTGCTTGACTTGTCGCCTTGTGCTGCTGATGCTGCTTGTTCACTTGTGCAGAAGTCCACAGTCTGGAGAATGAGCACGATTCGGTCGTTAGTTGATCCGGAAGGCTGAGTATTATACGGTTGCTGCTCGAGTCTGAGACGAGGGAGTTTGACTATGAGGTTTGATGTACGCTGTTGATTTCTCTCTCTCATCATTGACTCCATTCTGAGAAGTATTCTATTCAGCTCTACAAACTTTCAAAATAAGAAAAAATCTTCTCGGAATGTGAAAGCATGCCGAGAGTAGTCGCTTTTTCAATTGGAAGCTACTCGACTAGAGGCTTAAAGAAGAACCTTCGAGAGTCGAGACCGAAATCAACTTTCCCTTATTCTCTCAAAGCACTCGATACAGCTAGCTGCTATGGCAACGATCGCTGTAGTTGCCGGATAGGTACCGGGGGTCACCTGCACACTCATGCTCTTACCAAAAGAGACCAAGAGCGCCGAGAACGAGCAGCCGAACTACGACAAACTCGAGATCCACGGCGAAGAGGTCGTCCAACCGCTTCACAAATGCAGCAAACGCTTCGTCGTGAGCAGTTGATGGCGCCACGTGGCTCGCCAGGCGCCGCGTAGTCGTTGGAGATCCGCTCGCGGTCAGCAGAAAGTGTCCACACCACGCGTTCACTGTCGCATCTTCTTCTCGGCTCACAGTAGTTGTGTCGTAGCTTCTGGTACCTAGCCTTTCGCTGTACTTGTCCAGGAATCGGTACTGGGTGGTCGAAATGCGCATCCCGTTGGCCGTGAATGCGTACCGGCAGCCGTAGAAGATGTTCTCCATGGCGTCAAAGTCGCTAGCGGAGGAACTCTTGGCACGGCATAGGTCTTCGCCGCTAAACATCCTGAGCAGCTTGGTCACTTCCTTCTCTTTGCCGCAGAGCTTTGTGCCCTGTGCGTGGCAGTAGAACGCATCGAACGCCGACGTGATCATTGGGTCGCGATCCTGGAACCGCTGAACGAGCTCGTCCTTGCTCGAATTCGCGATCCCGAACGGCACGATGGACACCAATGCGCCGAAGCTGATGACCATGAACACGCGCTTGACCCTCTTGGTAATCTCTGCGCTTGGTGTACACAGTGATACCGTGATGACAAGGACGACCGAGAGCACAATCCCGCCGCCACTGATCCACAGGTGGAAGACTCGAAAGTACGCCCAGACGTCCGACGGAATGGCGAACGCTGCAAACTCGCCTTCGAGCTCATGAGAGAGGAAGTTCATCCACGCTAAGATGCGAGGCAAGCCGGTGATGAGCGCGAACGCACAGAGCAGCGCAGCGTTCAGTAGGATCCGGGAGGTTGTTGGCTGATGGGGCACCGACATGGTTAGACAGAGTTTGCTTGGATGGGGATCGAGTTGTCTTGAGCTGGTGATTTCGAGAATGAAGCCTCGTGAAGATGATGAAGCTAGCATTCTTCAGTTGGTGGAACAGGCAGTTGGGCGAAGTGCGATGAGCGTGGCAGGAGGCTGAGGGAAGGAAGGGGGCATTCGGTCAGTTGGAATGGCTACTAGCCATTCTACAACACCAGTCTTTGAACGAGCACCACTGGTTAACTCTCAAGCATTTCATGCACACAGCAGACAAAGCACAAACAATCAAATCTCGCTCACGTGTGCTTGACACGGTCACACGACCAGAGTCGGAGTCGATTCGGCACCACCAATGTGCTGCCCATTCTTCATGGTGATCAGCTCAAAGCCATCAGTCGCATCTCGCGTCAGTTGCTTCAGACACCAGCTCAGCGCAATTGCGAACACAACGAGAGCTACGAGTGGCCAGGAACCATTGACGCGCGTGGGCCATTCCTGCTTGAGCAACTCGAAGATGCCTGGGTTTGCATCAAAAGGCGACTTGGTCGATCCACTCATGTCGACAGCATCGCCACCGCCGTTCACTTGACTGAGGAAATGGTTTCCGCACCACGTGTCAGTCGCAGCCGTCGAGCTGCAGTCCGCGAGCAGCTTGAGCTGCTGAGAAGAGACGCGCCCGCGGCTCTCCACCAGTAGATCGCGACAGCGGAGCCAGATTGCGAGTGTTGCGGCCTTCACAGCGTCCACCGAAGTACTGTTACCACTGCTGGTAGTAGTAGTCTGCTCGCCGCCAATTACGACCATGAGTTTCTCGAGCTCGTCCTCTTGCGTACAGATCTGCAGTGCGCGGGTCTCGCAGTAGAAATCGTTGAATACCGCTCCAATGTCCGCCTTGCTGGCTATCATCTGAGTATCGTAGTGCGTCGACTTGGACCACGCGATGATCTGCAGGATGGCAAACACCAGTGTGACGCCACAGATCAGCCACCTGCAGCAGTGGATCACGCGCGAGCGCTGGACAATGCGCTTCTGCAGCACACACCAGAGCGCCACGCTCGCGAGCACGAGCGTCCAGAGCGCACATTGCGTCGAAACAATCGTGAAGAACCGCTGGAACGCCTGCAGTGGCAGCACGTGGCTCTGAGGTACAAAGTCATACTTGGACGCGAGCGACTGCGCTGGCAGCAGCTCAGCGCACACGAGCCAGCTCGTGAGCAGCAGCAGGATGCAGAGCACGTGGCAAGCGGTCCAGAAGAGCAGCCGCGCGCGCTGCTTCTCGGTCGTGACGACCGTCACGTGCGACGCGCTCATGTTGGCGTCGCTTGTGGGGGGATGTGTGAGACCTTGTGTGCTGTTGGTGTGTGAAACGCTTGTTTTTTTCTCTCTGTGGTCGTGAGAGAAGGTGCACAGTGAGTTCTTTACTGCACGTACCGCAATGGGTCGGTCAAGTATCAGACACTATCGCTCTGTACCAAATCAAAGCCTGAGTGAGAAAGGGAGGGATCCTGGTTGAAGTTCGCTGTTTTAGTGATATGGGTACGCTCTGGTGTGTGTGGTCACGTTGGACTCGGTTGGTGCTTGTCAAACACTGCGGTAAGTTCGCATTACTGTCCTATTTGGTGTATTAGATAGGAGTCCGCGTACACTGCTACTCTAGAAGCCCGCAGGGCCGCAGAGCCGCGCAGTCTGCGGCCGCTGGTCGTCCACAAAGCGCAACGTGCTCTTCCGCTTGGCGCTCGGCACCACGAACCTGCTGTTGCCCTGGTCGCAGCTCGACGGGCGACGGTTCACAGATCGACTGCTGCTAGTGCCCGAGAGGTCCAGGTGGAAGCCGCTCATCATGCTCATGGGCGAGACCGTGCCGATACCCATGGTAGCGTTCAGCAGCAGCTCCCAGCGCGAGACGCCGAGCTTGCGCCAGAGTGACGGGTTGTCGGCTGCGCGGTGCCATCGGTACGAGACCTGGGACGACAGACAGAGGCTCTTGAGGTCGAGATACGACAGGATATTCTCGCGCTGCTTCTGACTGATCAGCTGCTCGCTGCTGACATCCGTGGCTGTGGCTGAGCTCTCAGTTGGCTCTCGTCTCAGCGCCTTTGATGTATTGGTGCTCTTGCAAGATTGCAGCGCGTAGAGCCGCTGAGCGTCTTCCTTGCCGACCGTGAACTCCAGTTGAGTCTTCTCGTGCGAAGCTTCATCTTCTGCGACATCGCCGAACCGGTTCTTGAGCGTCAGGCTGCACTCTCGTCGGATCAGCAGCCGTACGATGCGGTACTGGTTCTTGCGCGCGGCGTAGAAGAGCGGCGTCTCGTCGTCATTGTTGAGCGCGTTTACGTTTGCGCCGCGATCCAAAAGGCACTCGGCTACGGGCATATGTCCATTGTAGGCTGCAAGGTGCAGTGGCGTCTCGAGCAGGTCGTTCGCGAGGTTGATGTTCCAGCCAAAGTCCAGAAGCAGCTGGATGACCTCCAGGTGACCTCGTGTCGCTGCATAGTGTAGAGGTGAGTACCCGCTCTGTCCGCAAGCATGAGACAGACGTATTAAAGTTAGTATTAGACCGTGAGAGGCATGCCCTCATATGACAACATGCACTGTACCATTCCCTTGCAGCGGTCCTTGTCGATGCCCTGGTGCAGCAACAGGTACGCAGCGTGCTTGTTACCTTTCTCGCTCGCGACGAGCAGCTGCTGGCTCAGCTTTGCCTCTTCCGAGCGCAGCATATTGGTGAGCTGCAGTGTTTTGTCCATCAAGCCACCGCCTCCTTTGCGCTTCTGTTGCTCGAGTTTCTTGGACACTCTGTTGCCTGTACCACCAAGGGCGCTCTGCTTGCTGGCTCTGAGACTGCGCTGCAAGCATTCGTCATCGTCGTCGTCGCTCTGCTCTGGGATGTCTTCTGCTTTCCTCGCGCGGATGTGAATCGCAAGAGTGTTCTTCTTCTTCGTCTTCTTCATGGAGATCGTGGCGCCGTCCCTCTGGGTTGCTTTGCCGCACGACGTCGCCGGGCGTTGGAGCACATCGAGCGTCATGGCGGCAGTCGGAGACACACCGTGCGCTATGAGAGGAGAGAGGGTCAAACGAAGACAGAAGTAGCTGGGGAGTGAACGCCTTTGTGCACTCCAACGCGCATCAAAGGCATTGAAAATACGCACTGGGTCAGGAAACTAAAAATACTCGAGCTATGCTCGTGGGCAGGCTGAGTTCGGATCAGAGGAGGGACTTTGGCAAGACCGAATACGTTCACGCGAGTGCAACGCACGCTTAAAGTGTGAAGCTGAGTCTGCTTGCTAGCAAAAACTATAAGACTCGCGTGTGGCTTGAGTTTTGCTGAGCTCCTGGGCTCGTTCTCGCTCAGTACTCTGGCTGTCTGTCCTCTTGTTCTTGTTCCACCATGCCAATCTGCTTCAACATGTTTCAGCATGCAACCTAAAACGGTGTCCGCGTTTGATTTGACAATTATATTGTTTTAGCGCGTGAATGAGTTGCATGCTGCAACATTATTTTAAAACTAAAATACTTTTCTGTCTCAAATTAACTTGTGCAAACTTTTTGTGTGTAAGCCACACCATTTTTGGTGTCATTCTATTGACTGAAAATATGATTAGCAGTGTTTGCCGAACCAGAGCTTGAGCGCCACTAAGTTTGACGTGCATAGAATTGACCTGCCGCTCGCTGAAAATTTCTCACCACACAGCTCACACAACTTTGAGCACCATGGAGCAGGAGAGCGGCCGCGGGGATCTGACTGCAGGGCAACGACTGGAGATCTATCACTACCTGCTTGCATGCAGCAACAATGATGTGCTCGCTTGGGGCAGTGTGAGTGACGCCGCGAGCATTTATATGTGCCATCGTAATACAATTGGCAATGTATGGAAAATGAAAGGCACTGACACGAATAGAAAGAGACGTTGCGGTCGCAAGGCCAAGCGAACCGCCGAAGTCGTGGAGGATGCCGTCCGAGCCCTCCCACTCGACGAGTCGTGCAGGTCGACGCTACGCTCGCTTGCCACCGCCACTGGTATCCCGAAGAGCACGCTCAGTCGCCTTGTCGGCAAGAAAGGCACGAAGAGCATCCTGCGCCGCGCAACTTCGTCCGCCCAACCACAACTCTCCCCAGAAACAATGACCAAGAGACTGGAATTTGTGCTTTCGTTCGTGAGTGTGTCGCCACGTAAGTACAGTTATTTTTTATTCTCGAGGAGCTGCATGCTAACTGCGATAATGAGCTAATTGAGCAAGTTGTGACGGGTTGTCATCACATATAGTTCTGATGCATATTTTAGGGCCTTTTGATTGGCAGGTGGCTGATTGCCACCTGCCAATGAGATGATGCCACGTCATTTTGTTGCTGCATGTTTTGGTGCTCTGGCTGAGTGCCAGAGCCAGCATTTGATTTGAGAATACAGATTTTGTTTTGCGCCTTAAGTAACACATCGTCTCGGCCTTCTACTGAGACCGACGCTTGCTCTACTTAAGAGTGTACGCTAAAGTAACGGAGTTGAGCCCCGTTACACAAGCACTGTGCTGTTAGGGAGTGGTGTTTTTAAGTTTGACAGCATGGAGAACCGCGTACACATCGACGAAAAATGGTTCAATCTCTACAAAGGCCAAAACAAGTACTACCTGCTGTGAGATGAGGTCGCACCGCGACGATCGTGCGTGAGCAAGCGCTTCATCACGAAGGTGATGTTCCTCGTGGAGGTGGCGCGTCCGAGACACGACTACCAACGGTGCAAGCCCTTCGACGGCAAATCAGGTCGTTGGCCGTTCATCAAGATGGTTCCAGCAAAAAGAAACTCCAAATTTCAATCGGCTGGTACGATCGTGACTACACCGGTCGATGTCGGCATGAACGCATACCGAGAAATGCTGCTACAGAACGTGATTCCCAGAATCAAGCGCTATTGGCCAGGTATCGTGAAATTTCATTTCTAATCCTATTTTTTACTTTTTAAATCTAATTTTTAGATGTTCATACTTAAGTTTGACTTGTTGCCTTGATTGGCCCTTGTGTTGATGAAGGAAACAAGACCGTGGTCATCCAGCAGGACAACGCAAGCCCACACAACGTTGCAATGGATGATGTCGTACGTGAGCTCGGCCAAGAGGGCGGCTGGAACATCACGTTCGAGAACCAACCTCCCAGGAGCCCAGACTTCAATGTCCTCGACCTCGGCTTCTTCAATTCTCTACAGACTTTACAGTACAAAAAGCGGGCATTCAACATAAACGAGCTCATCGAGGCTGTGCAAACGGCTTACAAGGAATTGGAGCTTGTCACTATCGACAAGTGCTTTTTGACTCTTCAGTTGGTAATGGAAGCGGCAATGCTGGATCGTGGGGGAAACAACTTAAAGGTCCCCCACTTGAAGAAGGACTCGCTTATACGAGCAGGTAGATTGCCTCGCAGTCTTATTTGCAGTTCGTTAGCCGTAAACACTGCAAGCAATGCTCTGAACAACGAAACTGTTGTCTAATCTTCAAACATGATCCTCTTGTTTGTTTGGCTGTACACTTGCTCTCGTTCCACGTTTCGTTAAAATGATCTCTATTTGCACGTTGTCACGTCGTAAACAACACTCTAAAAGTGTGTATACGTCTGATTGACTAAAATATAATATTATTTGAATCACAAACGCAAATGACTGGCTGACTTGCCATGTTCTAAGACGAATGTTGTTTTTGATTGGCTTATATTCAAGACAAGCTGCAACGATCAAAATATGTGCAAAACGACGACAAATCGAATGGTGAACGCCAATATCTCAACCATGAAATATCACAACATCTGCGCAAATTTTCATTTTCACTTTACGATCAACGATGTTTGAGCGACCAGACTGTGCGCGACAGCACAGTTAAAATGCGCTGCACTTGAGTGATTGTAGCGTTTAAAAAGGGCTTTTGCGTGGTGGTAATCGTTGCCGCCAAAGAAAAAAACTGCGGTCAGTGCATTCATTCTCCTGAAGTGCACACATTAATTTGGGACAGTGTAGTACCTCTCTTACTTTGGCAGAAGACACGTACTTGGGCATTGCTTCGAGCTGCTTACTTGAATACCAAAGTTAGCTATATGACCAATGTTGTATCAATCCAGACCAACTTTCAAAAAAATACAAAAAAATAGCACAACTCAGTGGAAAATCGGGTAAAATTGGCATCTCTCAAGCAGTCACTGGCTTAAAAAATGCGGCCGTTTAAACAATGCGTGGCATTTAAACCTCAAAACCTTATTATTTAAAGGTTTTGACTGTTGAGGTTTTCCTGTGGTACAAAACAAGCGGCTCGCCGCTGCCGCCCAAGCAGTTCTTTCAAGCAAGGCGACGTCAAGCAGCAGGGCGACAAGCACGCGACGGACTCACGCGCAGCAGCGACCATGAAGGTGAACCCGAACATGAACAAGACCTTCCGCGAGGTGGTGGGACGCTTCGGCGCGCCCGCGCAGGACCTGACGCACAAGCAGGTGGTCCAGCGCCTCTACAAGCAGTCGCTTAAGACGCTCGACAGCTGGATCATCGACCGCCGCCTCTGGAACGAGGAGGCCACCAAGATCCGCGCCGAGTTCGACCAGAACCGCCACCTGGCGCCAGAGTCCGGGTGCGTCTTTTGTGTATATTAGTGTGTGTTGTTATGCGCCGTGTTGAGCTATGCTCTCGTGATCATGGTGTTACGGTTGCGCGGATTGAGCGCATGATGACTAACAGACTGCGTTCCGGTGGTTTCGTCTATTGTGGCAGTCTCTCGAAGCGCCTGGTGCGCGAGGCCCAGGAGAAGCTCGAGCACTACACGCACCCTGACAAATACGTGTTCAACTACATGCCTGGCGGCACGCGCTTCATGCGCAATGCGCCGATCCCATTAGACGTACGTCTCGCCTGCTCCCTCTTCTCGTACTCGTCCGCTATGAATGCCACGACTCAGTATTGTCCTGTATCATGATGACCCAATAGGTGTGCTTCCCAGACGGCATCCCAGAGGGTGAGGAGGTGTCGCCGCTCGAGGCCATTAATATTGACATGACGCCGCTGCCAGCCAAGCCGACCGTGTTCATCGACTTCTCCAAGAAGGGCTACGACTAAAGCGACGATCACAACAGCAGCAACATGGTGGTGATGGTGCTCTCTTATCCAGTGTCGTGCGAGCGAATGAAGGTATCCTGCGACGCATCAAGCAGAGTGGGAACCGATCCAAGAGACGACAAGCAAGCAAGAAAATGAAAACAAGATCAATTGGTAAATGGTGATCTTGATCATGCGGTGCTGTGTTGTATAGTTATGTGAGGTATGTGTGTAAAGTGGCTGTTGAGATGATGTTCTAGGACATGTTGAGCTGGTCACAGATCTTGGACTTTGTGATCGCGGTGTTGAGGCCAAAGTCCCGGTAGCGGAAGCCGTTGAAGGACGTTGTGAACGAGTTCGGCCGCCCGAGGCGCTCGACCTCGACCTTGAGCTGCGCCTTCTCGAGACCGACCTCGCGTGTGCTATCGAGATAGATACACAAGCAGAAGAAGGCGAGTGAGTCGCCTGACCCAGCCAAGTCCCGCCAAGGATGTGGAAGGCTGAGGACTTCGTGAGCTTACCTGGTGGCGTACAGCGGGTGCTCGGCGCGCGGATCCGAGATCTGACGCGTGTCAATCGGCTGAGGAATCACGTCTTCAGGTGATAAAGCACAGTCATAGGGCGAGACAACGTCCACCGAGCGGATCTTCACAAGCCCTCGCTCTTCGACCTCTACAGATTTCCAGCAAGCCAAGTGATAGACTCGTTAGCATCTAATCAGCAAAAAGTCGTTGAAGACAGCCCACAGCGCAAAGCAACACACCTCGGTGCAGCGTGAGCTTGTCCATGCGCTGGCTGAGCTTGGAGCGCTCCTGCGCGCGCACGCCGTCGCCGAGCTGGCGACTCGTGGTCTGGTACATGAACTCGGTCAGTGGGTTGCTGTTGCTGCTGCTGGAAGAAGAATTTGCTTGCTGCTGCTGGTTGTCGTGGTACGGATTCGAGAGTCGTGGCGCGTCGAAGGCGACCTTCTCGTTCAGGTTGATGCCGACGATGCCGGAGCTCGTGGTCATGAACGGATTCGACGTGCGGCGCGTGTGGTGGATCGACGAGCCGCGTGACACCATCCTGCGTGGTTGTACCTACTGCTGCTAAGTGTCGGTGCAGCGCTTCCGTTCGGAGAGCGAGGCCTCTTGTTTTGTGGTAAGGCAGCTTGTGCTACGGTGGAGCTCGGCGCCATTCCCATCTTGCGCATCATGACCAGCGATCTGATCTTGTCGAGCGCATCCAAGTCAAAGTGCGCTAAAAATATCCAGCTCAAGCCGCCTAATTGGCTAGTTATAACTTTTAGATATATTTTAGCCAATCAAGAAGTGATATAATACTAAAATTCTAGCAATTAGCTAAAAATGAGCCAATACTTTCTTGAAAGCTGTGCAGCTTGGTTGTCATCATCTGAAAGCACAAACAAAATGGACGTGAGCACGGGCTGGAAGCTGCTCTGGGTGGCGCTCGGCGCTGGCGCGCTGGTGACGCTCAAGAGCGCCTTTGTGCAGGGGCTCGCGGTCACGGGCAAAGTACGCTCGTCTGCTGCAATTGCACAGCATCCAGGCGCAGCGCTGCTGAAGCTTGAGGTGCGTTCCAATATCGTAGGTATCTCTGCTGCCATCCTCACCTCATTGAGCACTCACTCACATTCACACTCACATGGCCATGCAAACAGCTCAAGAAGAGCTGCTGGACGTGGTTCTACCTGCTCGGCTCCTGCCTCAACACGTTGCTGCTGCTGCTCGCGCTCTTCGCGCAGGAGAATCCGACGGCGCAGACCGTACTACGCGTTCTCCAATCCACGAGCACGAGTGACAACACAAAAATCCGCATCAACCACGATACGGTCGTGTTCCTGAGCCTCTTTGCGTTCCACACGACGCGTCGGTTCGTCGAGTCGCTGTTCATCACCGAATTTGGCGACTCGACCATGCACATCAGTGGTAAGCCCACCAATCTTAGCTACTCATGGACTATGGCGATTGAGAACTAACTCACGCGCACTGTGTTATGTACCACCTATCAGCCTTCCTGCTTGGTTGCATCCACTACCTGGGCGTAGGTCTCTCTGTCCTCTCAGATCCAGACGCGACCGTCGAACACGATGAGACGCTCTGGCGCCGTGCCGTGATCTCCATCGGTGCCGTGCTCTTCGTTGTCGCGAGCTACCACCAGAGCCTCTGCAATCTGCTCATCGCGCGGCTCAAGCGGCGCAACCGTCTCCAGCACGTCATTCCGCAGGGTGACTGGTTCGACAGCGTGCGCTGCCCGCTGTACGCCACCGAAGTGCTGCTCTACCTCTCGTTCGTACTCGTGGTGGGCGGTGGGAATGCGAACATATGCTTCATCTTCGCCTGGGTGCTGCTGAACCAGTGCGTGTCGGCGAAACTCAACTCGGACTGGTACGACCGCAAGTTCCGTAGTGAGGAGAGAGATAGTCTGTCAAAGTGGATCATGCTCCCAGGCGTGTGGTAGATAGGATATTAAGTCCTGAAGTCACATTTTTCATCGTAGGAAGAGCAAGAAACAAACGTGGGAGTCTATTTGTATGAGGCTGCGGGTGTTAAGATCGTCTTGTGCTCCTCTTGGCTGTCTGTGTGTTGAAATACGCATGGTGAGCTCAACTATCCTCACTGCTGACCCGCTGGCCCAAGAGCGTCACTCATGCTCCACCATCTACTTCTTCTGCTTCTTGGTTGCCTGGGGCTCGTCCGAGTCTTCATCACTCTCCTCGTCATCGTCGCTCTCGTCCGAGCTCTCGCCGCCCTTCTGCTCTTCCTCCTCGTCACCCGCCTTCCTCTTTGCTGCTACTGATCGGCTGTTCGCCTTCTTCTTCGCTTCGACCTCCTCTTCTGCGTCATCATCTCCCTCATCGCCGCTGTCGTTGTCGTACTTTTGCTCTTCTTCCTGAGTGGCCCAGACCTGGTCACCACCTGCTTTTTCCTGCGCGTGCTTTTCGCGGGCGATCTGGATGCGCGCGAGGTACTGGCCGTACTTGTTGCCAAAGATGTTGTGGTAGCCACCGGGGCCGGACGCGCAGCCGCGACAGCCAGCGTGCTTCTCCTGGATCACCTGGTCGTCCGAGAGCTGGTGCTTGGGTACGCGGCAGATGCTCACGGTCCCATAGTTGTAGTTCTTCGAGTTGATCGCAAACGTGCTGCAGAGGCGCTCGTAGCCGGGCTTCTTCCACTTGGCGATCAGGTTCGCGTCCACGAGCTTCATGCGCACGCAGTAGTCGTACACCT
The DNA here is from genome assembly GCA_023334315.1 of Globisporangium alternatum. Taxonomy (NCBI): domain Eukaryota; phylum Oomycota; class Peronosporomycetes; order Pythiales; family Pythiaceae; genus Globisporangium; species Globisporangium alternatum. Next base: position 14,600 of record JAASGT010000175.1, on the reverse strand, counting down.
CACGCGAGATGCGCTTGTACTTGTAGAAGAGGTCGTACACGTAACGGCTGCGCTGCCAGTTGATCTGGTGCACGGGCCAGAGCGCCTCGCACTTGCGCTTCCCTTCGTGCGGCTCGTTCATCTTCTCGCGCAGTTCGCGCTCGAGCGCGTCCATCACTGGCTGGATATACTCGTACCCGACGGGCGCGCGGCCCTTCTTCGTCCACTTGGACATGCTGCTGTCTGTGCGCTGGTGTTGGTGGCGCGAGACGTTCAAGAGAGGGCACGCGGCTCGTTGCACGTGGCTCGCTTGCTTGCTTTTTCGGTCACAAGCTCTGCGAAAACAATGGATTGGCCAGCCAAACCAACGAATCACAAAAAGCACAAGTTATCATTCGGACTTGTATTTTTGTGCTTTTATATCCGGCACAATGTAAATACCAGCAACTGCTCTTGTATTTGTGGCGATGACTTTAAAGAGCTAAATTAGGATCGCCACAAGTGTTTCAAATTCAGATAGAATCGAACATCGCCTCAATCACTTTGAAGTACGAAGGAGAATCCAAACGCATCTTCACACGTAGCAGTCTTCGCTTTGTCTGCGCCGCCGAGTGCACACTGGTCGATGTGGAGTCGGTCACGCCCTTTTGCTGACCCACGCACGAGGAGGTTCACATGAGGGAAGTCGTCGGCAACACGTCGGGAGGCAGCTCGCCGCCCAGGATGAGGAGGTACTCGCGAATAGCAACGAAATCCCACATGTCGAATGCCTGCACCAGACGTGGTCGTCACGAGGCCGTTCGCTACACGCAAACGAAGCTTCAACGATTAGCAAACCCTCCTCGCGACTACTGACTTCAAATATTTCCTCCACTCTCAAGAGAATGCCCGCAATTTTGTTTGCATCGTGTGGCAAGAGGTCCTCACACCTGCTGCTATTCACACATCTTGAATCCTAATCGTCGTCAGGAACACCCGAATGAAAGCGTTGCTATTCACACGTTGCACCCTACAAGCAACAAACCAGAGCAACAGCTCAGATCGCGTGGCTCAGTCGAGGAATCGCCACCCTCGATGTGTAAAGTTGTGCTTGCGCTTCTCTTTGCTGGTTTTGAGCCGCGATCTCGTTCTTGAGCCGGTCGCGCGCCTGGCTGCGCTTGAGCGTCAGGTACTCCTGCGCCACGGTGTCTTCCGGGTTGGCGCGCACCAGAAAGAGATTTAGCTCCACCTGCTCACGCGCGAGTCGCACCTGCTCTCTCGAGAGCTCGAGCCACTCTTCATGAGCTGAATCACTAGGGCTACTGATGGCTTCGACGGCTGTGGTCTGTCGCCGCAGGAGCGCAAGGAGAGACGACTCGTCCTTGTATGCTTGTGCAGCCTGCTGCTCAACGTCTTCATTGTGGCCGGCTTCTTCGTAGTTGTCATTCGCAAAGCCATAGTCACAGTCGTTCTCGTCTGCGTATCCAGTCTGCTCTAGGTCTACTGTGGCAGTCGGCGCCTCGAAACTCGCGAGGAGCTCTGCAAATGACTCGCTCGGGGCTTCGAGGGGCTGCGACGGCTGCTTGTTTTTGCTCTTCTTGGCCTTGCCCTTTGCGCGCTTCTGTGCATTCACACTCGCGATCCACCTGAGCGCGTGGGTCTCAAAGTCTTCTGTGTTTATATTCTGTTGGCCCTTGCGCCCCAGGTCCACGCGCCACTTGGCACGCAGCGCCTTGAGCTGCAATATCATACACACAAAGTAAACGCTTCGTAAATGGCACATCCACGTAGGACACACAACAACAACCTGGAAAACTGTGACCACATAACGCAAGCACACCTTGCCCTGGCACTGCGTCGTCGTGAACGCGCGGCCCGTGAGCCGTTGGAGGTGTGCGGCGAGTGTCGTCCAGAGCGCGGCGACCTCGAGCGGATTGGTGCGACTTGCGAACGCGCGCTGCATCGTGTCGAAGCGCAGACGCAGCAGCACCTCGGCCGCATGGTCGTCCCACGTCACGTAGCGTTTCTTGTCCGTTGTGGCATTTGCAGCAGCTGAAGCAGAGCCATCGCTGCCACCGTCGCTCTCGTTCTTCCTGCTGCGTCTCGCCATCGCAATTGAAAATGAGCGAATACAGAAATGGTTACCTACAATCAAAGGCGATTTGCTCTCATAGACGAACGTGTCTTTATTTACCTTTTTACATATGCTTGTTGATAAGAAGATAATATTGGTGATGATTTCCCAGTGCCTTGATGATCCATGGACCTCCACTCCGCAGTACGCACACTATCAGCTGCGCTCGTATCGCATCTACCACCACCTACGTGCAGAGACTCGGAGACACAGAGATCCGTCGGATGGTTCGTGTGAAGATTCTGACTAGCCCTCAGTGTGAACATGTGAGGAAAACCCTAGTTTACAAAACTCATGCATCAACCTCCAGAAGTCAAACTCCACCCTCGGCTGAATTCCCCACCAAGCTCTTGAAAATCAAGAGGTGCAACCATTCCCGAAAGGTAGCCGAGGACAGAACATGAAACCTGCACACACATACCATCTTGCTCAGTCAACTGAGACGACCGCGCGTCATCTTGATCTGGTTCTAGCTCTTCTCTTTGACCGCTGTCTCGGAGCACTCTGGAGCTCCTTGCGCCGCTCCTCACGCTCAACCTCACGCGTCAGGCGATCTGCCACCTGTTTGCGCTTCATCACCACGAACTCGTACGTGACGCAATCATCTTCGTTTTCTACTTCTTCTGGCTCGAATGCTGCCATCGTGAAGAGCTTGAGCTCCAGCTCGTCTCGAGCCAGTCGCAACTGTTCTCTCTCCGCTCGTATCCGCTGCTTTACTGCCTCCACTTGCGCCAATGAGCACTCTGCGATAGTCTCCTCAGCGACCACCTGGCGTCGGAAGAGTTCCAAGTGCCGCCTCTCGAGCGTCAGTGGCAAATTGCCATTCGACAACACAGCTGAGTCAGCATTCGTACCAGCTGCGTCATCGGCTTGAAACTGCTCGCAGTCATCGCCGCCATCGAGACTAGTTGTATCTTCTTCTCTTTGCTGTATCTTCTGCATTAACCACCACGTCTCTCTTTCGTCTCCACTGCATTCGCTCTCGGTGTCGCTGACGCCCTCAGCAAAGCGCTTGTGACCGCGGCAGTCCACACGCGGCGCGATCTTCTTCACCTGCTTGAGCGGCACCACCACGCGCTTGCGGTACAGCCATGTGAGCAGCTTGATCGTACCGACGTGCTTAGTGCGCTGCTCTGTGCCCTCGCGGATGTTGGCGATCGAGTTCTCGTCCCAACGCTTCCGCAGCGCAGAGATCTGCAGGTATATTTACACACACAGAAGCCGTCAGTCTGCATAGCAAACAGTTAGGTATACATACATAGCATAGTACAGTATTCCGCTAGATACGCACTCTGGCTCGGCACTGAAGCGAGCTGAACGCCACCTCCATGCGCAAGTTGAGCTCATTCGCGAGCACGCACCAGGCGTCCGCGAGCTCGGCACTCGTGACGCAGTCATTTCGAAAGTGCGCGTCCATCTCTACGTAGCGCAGCTGCAGGAGGCACACGAGCGTCTCATCGTTCCACGCCGCGCGCGGCTGACTATGCTGGCGGTGACTCTGTATTTGCTTTCGTTGGGTCTGCGTCGACGCTGGTGCGTCGCTTTTCTCGTCGCTACTGCAGCTGTGCGCGTCGCTATCACCACTAGCGCCGTCGCTGAGTGTAGTAACAAGTGGTGGTGTGACTGTGGCTGCTTCGGCAGTGAAGGCGTTCGTGGCCTGTGCGTCTCGCTGCTGCTGTTGCTGTCGTCGCGTCCGCATGCTCGCTTGTGTTGGCCAAGCTTTGGGTTCTGTCAAAAGCCTGGGCTTAAAATATTCACAGAAAAATAGCGCTCTTTGGACACGACAAAGCCTCTTTATTTTGCATTCACCGGCTATAAAGGCAACACCAGGTGGCGAAGTGAAAGGCAGATCTCGATTGCGCGTTGGAAATCGTCACGGTCCACTTCATGTTCGCTGATCACAACGACTGAGCTCATCCAGTCCCCACGACTTGTTTTCGCAGGTGCTGAGAAGTACGTCGTGCATTCCCCCGTGGACATCTCGCTGTCAGTTGAGCTGATTGAGTCCGCGCGCTTCATATTTTCATTCGTAGAGTGATCTGTCGCTGCCATCTCAATGACATCGACCTCGTGCTGCGGGATAAATCAATCTGGAATGACCAAGGGGCCAACGTTGGAGGCTTCCGCGACTCTGATTAAGGATACTCTCAGCAAGTCCACGAGAGGTTGGCTGTGCTTGTCTCCGTGATTGCCAAGGCTGTGCTGAAGCAACGAGGCAGCCTCGCCTTGATCTTCATCTCCGTCGGGCTGATCGGACTCCGCAGTCACCATCGCTTCGGTCGTTGCTCGAAACAGCTCTAGGAGAGCGAGCTCGTCGCTGATACACTGTGACTGCCAGTCTCTAGTCGGAGAACTTTATTGGACATGACGTTCCAAGAACGTGATCTCGGTGCGGAAATCATGAAGACGAGCCACGACTTTGGTGCTTGCAACGAGTCGAGCGAATACACTGCTAGCGGAGCAGAGCGTCTTAAGCCGAATGAAATGAAACACGATCATGGCGAACTGTAGGAGGCTCTCGTGAGCAGAAGAATCTGGATCTTTGACGAAATCATCGTACAAGTGCTGTAGCCGATCAACCGCTTGCATCCACATTTGCTGGAACTCATGCGTTTGATCTCCATACTGTCGCAGTGTTTGTAGTGTTGCTGAGAGAAACGATGCTCGGTTGTCGTTGGGACTCCCGGGTAATAGAGACCCGAGCTCGAGCAACTGAGAAACAGCATGTGCGTTCCTCAGTCGCGCAGCAGATACCAGTACTGTTTCTCCGTCAGCAGTGCAACCATTTACAGACGCTCCTGCCTTGATAAACGCTTTCACCACATCAAAATGGCCAGACGTTGCAGCGGCAATCACGGGTGTCATTCCCGCATCGTCAACTGTATTGACGTAAGCGCTGCTCGGAAGCGATGCCCTGCTAGTCTGTGTGTGTTCATCTGGAAAGGTTGTCCCACTTGATGAATGCTCAGCCACGCAGTTCGAGTATTCACGTCCGCATAAGTTGAAACAGGTTGCCACGTCATCTTCTTCGTCGTCGCAAGTGCTTCTCCGTCTTTGCTCCCCTACCAGCAGTAGCTCCACAACTTCGAGTTGTCCATTCCAAGCTGCGATATAGAGCGGAGTTTCACGACTTGAGTTCGCAGCATTCACATCTGCACGATACGCCAACAGAAGCGAAACCACACGTATGTGGCCATTCTGAGCAGCGAAATGGAGTGAAGTACCACCCGAAGCATCTGCAGCGTTTACGTTTGGGTGATGCTCCAGCAGTAAAGACACCATACTGCCATGTCCATGCTGAGCAGCGGCGTTGCTTCGTCTTCATTAGTCGCATCAACATTCGCGCGGCGTTTTAGAAGTGCGAGTACGACTCCCACTCGACCGTGCTCAGCAGCGATGTGCAACGGAGTTGCGCCATTCTTGGCTGCAGCATTCACATTGGCACGATGTGAAAGTAACATCTTCGCCACGCTGGTGTGACCGTGGAGTGAAGCGTTGTACAGTGATGTCCAGCCACGCTCATCAACTGCATCTATCTTCGCGTGGCGCGACAAAAGCGCGTACGACGGGAGCTCGTGGTTGAGTAGAAGCAAGATGCAGCGGGGTTTTGCCCTTTCTGGTGCTTCCACCTCTGCCTTACGCGCTAGCAAGGCAGAGACGACGCCGGCGCGGCCTTCCCAAGCAGCAACGTGCAGTGGTGTCGACTTGTCTTTCGCAGCAACGTTCACAGGAGCGTGGTGCGACAGCAACGTCCGGATGACGCGCATGTTTCCTTGACATGAAGCGAAGTGCAGCGGTGTATATCCGTTCTTGGCTATCGCTCCTACGTTTGCATCACTCTCCAGCAGTAAGCGGACGACTTTGACGTGGCCACTTTGAGCAGCTGTATCTACTCAAACCCTTGGTTTGGATATGAAGCGCTTTATTTGTGTGAGGTGTTCGAGCAAACAGCTCCAAGGATGGAGAGATGGCATCCACAGCCAAACCTTGGGCCAGGATACCCTTTCACATTCATTCATTCACAGCGCCACCCCACAGCTTCGGCGGCTCTCTTGTCGTCTTGAGCTGGTCTGTGCTGGTGCTGATGACGTTGCTGATTCGCCATGCATCATCCACTCGGAGACTGCGTGGAACTGAGCTGCTGGTGCAGGAAGGTCAGTCGCCACTGTGGGAATAGGCAGCGCCGCCGAACGCTTCTGCGAATACACCTCATTTTTCAGTTGGTCGCGCACTTGTTTGCGCTTGAGAGCCAGGAAGTCGCTCGACACGCTGTCGCCAGTGTCAGGCTGGGCTGAGAAGAGCGAGACCTCCCACTGGTCCCGCGACACGGCGAGTCTCGCTCTCGTCAGCGCCAGCTTTTGCTTCTTAAGCTGTTCTTTCTCAGCTCGCGCCTGCGCAACAGACTCTAATGCAGCGAGGTGGCGCTTGTACAGACGTAGGTACTCTTGATGCAGCTGCTGTTGCTCACCATGAGTGTTGTTGACGTTGCTGCCGCTGTCGCTCGAGCGCTCAGTTCCCAGTCCCGATGATGACAGGGCTCTCACCACTGATGCTGGTCTCCAGATGGTGCCTCGTCGTTCCTTCTCGCCCGTAAGGCGATGCAGCGAGTCGCTCAAAAAGACATCGTCAGCATCAGCTCGCGCACGAATAGTTTGTGGCACTGCTGCGAACCATTTTTTCCGCAGCATCTTCAGCTGAAGAACGCACATACAAGACAAGTAAGCGTGAAAGTAAAAAAGTTGGACACGCAGAGAAGATAAATGCACATTCTACAATAAGTCAACCGCATGCGGTATACCCGCCTTGTTCTGGCACTGCTGTGAGGCAAAGCGCATGCTGTGGACGTCTGTACTGCTGTCCTCGCCACCGTTGCGCTGCGCGCGGCGTGCATTGAGCTCGTCTGCGAGCTGCGCCCACACGTTGGCGGAGGAGAGCGTCGTCTGACACGCCGCGAAACGCGCCTTCATCTCGTCGAAGCGCAGCCGCAGCAGCAGCGCGGACGTGGCATCGTCCCACGTTGCAGCGGCGTCGTTGCGCGGTCGCCCAGGTCGTCGTCGAGGCGGCGGCTGCGCGGTTCGATGCGTGCGATCGCCCATGTCGTCGCGCGCTTCCTCATTCTGTTCGATGTCGAAATGGTGTCACCCTACCCTACACATCTGATTGGATTAAATGCTACTACAAGACATTTACCATTGGCTGAAATAATCGATTGATTTAATTGGTCGATCAGAGCATACCAAGGCCAAGTATAAATTGTGTTTGTCGGAATTGCTATCATATTCATCCATACAAACACATCAGCACTCCCGCAACCTTCGCGCAACATGCATTCACATGGAATCGCACACTCTCATACAAACTCCTTGTTCATGAGCGTTTCGCTAATGTGGTTTACGTCCTTTCGGCTCATTATTGATTAATCCCGAGTGTCGCAACCGTCAGCGCGTGCCGAAACGATGCGAGAGACGCGCTTCCAGCAGATCCTCGCGTGTCCAGCAGGCGCTGGCAGTCCTGATGGTACCAGCGCGTGACTGGTTCCTTCCGCTGCTGCTTTCTCTGCTCTTTCGCACCAGTTCGTCTGCATTTGAGAGGCCGGCAGCACGCGCGTGTACTGGACAGACGACGCTGCCGAGTGTGTCACTACTGCACATTCGCTGGTCGTCAGCGTCCCAACAATGGCTTAACCGCACAACACGATCCAGCGAGAGTGAGCTGCTGGGCACATGCCTGAACTCTTCCCATCCATTTCTTCGCTTCTCATGGCCCGAAGTGCTTCAATCAGTGGCACTTACGGACAGTACCACACGGCTGCAATCCTATTCAACAGGTAATGCATTTATACAGGTTTCATTTATATTTAAGGTGAAGATGTTTTAGATAACAACTCCAGTTATAAAGACAGGGTATGCATTATCACAGGAAGTTAGTGCCTCGATTCAGGGTGCAATCGGATGTCGATTGTGTTTGGAACATCTACGCGATGATGGAGACAACGAGAGAGGGCGGGCACTCCCTTCCGCTCCATTTCGTATTCGCCCTCGACGCGCACGAGTAGAGAGAGACGTGCGTGCGTGCTGTTGTTGCTTCACACCTCGTTCGCTCCCCCGTATTATCTGTTCCTTCGCGAGCCTGACGACAGCGTACAACAACAGAACGCATGGCGGACGACGGCTCGTCGTCGGCGGCAAACGCGGCGCTGCTCACGCTCACGAGCTGCGTGAGCGACATCGTGCGCAGCGACCTGGCGTACGCCAAGTGCGCCATGAACTCGGGGCTCTTCCAGGCCTACAAGCCGACCGAGGAAGATATCGAGAAGGGATACACGGAGCCCGACGTGCCCTTCGCGATCGAGTACAAGCTCGCACAGGACCCGGATGATCTTTCGTACGGCGTGTGCCAGCTCACGTGCTCGCGGCCCACGATCTTCGCGTCATCGTCCTGTTGCAACGCGGTCGCGCAGCTGCACACGTGCCAGCCGTCAGAGAATGATGAAGATGTTGTGGCGTGCAAAGAGGTGATTGACCAGACGTTCGCGTACCAACACCAGTGCGACACGCTCTCGGCCGAGAACGCGGGACTCATCGCTGCGGCAGCAGTCATCGTGATCTTTCTCGCCGCTCTCGTGCTCGTCTCGCGCAACGCTATCAACAAGGGTAGCAGTAGCAAGCAGTCAAGGCAACACACGCAGCAGTTCTCCGGAAATCACGATGGGGGCGACAAAAGCCAGGAGTTCGCTGCGTTAGAAGCACGCTTTGCCGCAGCGTCGGTCACGCGCTGGCAGGCGTTTCTGGCGGCGTGGCGGCAGGTGACGAACCTCGTGTGGAAGAACTTGCTGCTTCGGTGGCGGAAACCCGTCGCGTTCGTGATGGAGCAGCTGTTGCCGTTGCTGCTCGTCGGCGCGCTCGTCATCCTCGCGAACCTGGACGCGATCACTGGCTCGTCATATCTGGACGACACGACTACCGAGGCGATGGTAAAGGAGACTAGCGACGAAGAGGGCAACTACACATTTGTCTGCACGTCGATGCACTCGCTGAGCGAAGAAGTACTCGGCGCGCCGAACGCGACGCTGCGCTCGTTCTACACGAGCGGTCAGTCCGTGCTCGGGCTCTTCTTCCTCGTGAGCTACGTCAAGTTCGTCTCGACGACAACCACGACAATGGTGATCGAGAAGGAGAACCGGATCCGAGAGATCATGAAGATCATGGGGCTCTCGGACTTCTCGCTGCTCGCATCATGGTGCCTCACAAGCGCGATACTGTCGACCCCTTTGGCGTTTGCGGTCGCAGCGGTGCTCAAGTTCGGCAAGGTATTTCCGAGTGTCGAGTACGCGACGCTCGTGTTCCTGTTCTGGGCGCTCAGCCTCGCGATCGTGAGCTACAGCTACTTCATCACACCGTTCTTCAACAAGTCACGCACGGCCGCGATCGTCTCGGTGCTCGTCTGGCTGCTGCTCTTCTTCCCGTTCTTCGTCGTTCAGCCGAAGACCAACACCGACAAGTACTGGGCCGCGCTCTGTCCTCCGACGGCGTTCGCACTCGCGATTGACGATATCCTACGCCACGCGCAGCTCGGCATGGGCTTTGCGTACTCGATCGCGATCGTTCAGACACCGATTGGCGTGCCGTCGGCGTTCACGCTGAGCTGGTTCTTGGTGCTCGACTCATTTCTTCTCGTTCTGCTGGGCTGGTACTTTGAGCAAGTGCTGCCGCAGCAGTACGGCGTTCGTAAGCCATTCTACTTCTTTCTCAAGAAAGAGTTCTGGTTTGGAAATGCATCGTCCTCGCAGAACTCTGCCGGCGTAGTGCAGAATCAAGTATCGGACTCCTTCCCAGTTGACGACTCCGAGTATACCACGCCTCGAGGAGGCGCGTACACCAAGGTTTTCGATGACTTGCACCATTCGCCAGCTTTTTCTCCTGCTCGCCACCAGACTTCACCAGAGTACGTGGAGCCTGTGAGTGCGCTGCTGCTCACACAAGAGCAGAAAGGGACGTGTCTGCAGATCCGCGGGCTCCGCAAAGTGTTCAAGCTCGAAGACGGAGACGAGAATGTGGCGGTCGAAGGACTGGACCTGTCCATGTACTGTGGTCAGATCACAGCGCTCCTCGGCCACAATGGGGCAGGAAAGACCACGACGATCTCGATGCTCACGGGTCTCATCACACCAACGTCGGGTGACGCAACACTCTATGGGCGATCGATCAAGCACGACTTCAACGAGCTGCGTCGGATCATCGGCATCTGCCCGCAGCACGACGTATTGTTCAACGATCTCACGGTCGAAGAGCACCTGTTTCTCTTCGGAACCATGAAGAACGTCCACCCGAAGCAGCTGCAAGACGACGTGAACAAGATCATCGAAGATGTTGGACTCACAGAGACGCGTCACGAAAAGTCCAAGAACCTGTCGGGTGGCCAGAAACGCAAGCTCAGCGTTGCAATCGCGTTCATCGGTGACAGCAAGCTGGTGTTCCTGGACGAACCAACTTCGGGGATGGATCCATACTCTCGTCGCTTCACATGGAACCTCCTGCAGAAGAGTCGCGAGGACCGCGTGATTGTGCTCACGACCCACTTCATGGACGAAGCCGACATCCTGGGTGACCGGATCGCGATCGTCGCAGATGGCAAGCTCTGCTGTGCAGGCAGCTCTCTCTTTCTGAAGAACCGCTATGGAGCGGGCTACAACCTGACTTTGATCAAAACCAGCTCGGATTGCAACGTGAACACCATCGGTGCCTTCTTGAAGCAGTTTGTACCCGGCGTCAAGTGCCTCAGCAACTTTGGCTCGGAGGTTGTCTTCCAGCTCCCGACGTCGTCGTCTGCCGCATTCCCGGCGATGCTCGAAGTGCTCGATACAAACATGGCACAGCTGCAGATTTTGCAGTACGGCATCTCGGTCACGACGCTGGAGGAGGTGTTCTTGCGCATCTCCAGAGATCGTGACGATGCATCAGCGCTGTCTGATCAGACCTCACGTACCGAGTCTCAAGTCTCGGTTGTACAGAACCGAAGTTCGATGGCATTCGGAGAGAAGACGCCTGGGATTCCCGTAGACGGTCCAAGTTTCTGGTCGCAATACACGGCGCTGACGACGAAGCGCTTTCAGATCGCCAAGCGCGACAAGAAGACGATGATCAACTCGATCTTCATCCCATTGCTGTTCCTCGTCATTCTCGCAGCGTTGCCAACGATCGAGGTGGCGAATTTCATCCCAAACTACGCCACGAGCTTGCCAACGCAAGCGCAACAAGTGAGCTGCCCCGCGCAAAACATCACCGCGAGCTTGCTGCAGGGACAGAACTTCACCAACTGCTTCGCCACCACAGGCTTTGGCTACTGCGACATCGGCGTGATCGACTGCGACCCGCAGGCTTGCTGCAACTCTGCCAACTATAATTCACCGTACTACCCGTGCAGCACGTGCGTATCGTCGACGACGACATCTGCTCTTGCCGCCATCGCAGCGCGGTCGCCGTGCTACAACAGCAAATGCATGAAGAGAAACGACGCGAAGCTCCAGGTGACGATGAACGCCTTTTTGACCGCGATCATCGTGATGCTCGGGTTCGCGTTCATCCCGGCGTCAATCGTTGCGTTCATCGTGCGCGAGAAAGATCCGAGCCAAGACGCGAAAACCTTGCAGCTCATCTCTGGCTCCAACATCTCGGCGTACTGGTTGTCCAGCTGGACGCACGACTTTGCCGTCACGTCCATCTCGTCCATCGCTGCGATCGTCATCATCCCGCTGTCGTCGCATAGCATGAACGGCTCTGACGCCACGCTCGCAATCGCGATTCTCGTGATCTCACACATGCTCGCGTCGATCGCGCTCGCGTACTTGTTCTCGTTCCGGTTCACGAAGCACGCAGTCGCGCAAACGTCGCTGCTCGTGTTTGCACTGAGCTCTGGCGGTCTGCTCAGCATCTTCTCGTTCATGTGCCGCGTGATCGACTTTCGACTCACGTCCCGTTTGACGCTGTCGGCGCTGGACCGCAACTACCTGCGGTGGATCTTCATGCTCTTCCCAGGGTACACTCTCAACAACGGGATCTACGAGATGGCAGCGCGCAAGGTGAGTCGGCGCTCGCTCTTCGGGTCCGGCCGCTATGCTCCTGCGACCGTGTCGTTCTTTGGTCTCTTCGAAGGATTTGGCAAGCCCTCGTGCCGCGAGTGCTGGGACCGCATTGCTGCCGACTGCTGCACGCGCCAGGTCTTTGACATCGATGTGGCTGGTGCGCCGATCATCTACTCTGTACTGGAGGCGGTGGTCCTCACTGCGTTCGTGTTTTATCTCGAGAACCGCAAAGTGCTGTGGCGAAAGAAGAAAGAACGCTTCTTGCAGCGAGAGCTCCCTATTCCAGCGGACGAGGACAAAGACGTCGCTGCTGAGCGCAGACGCGTGGAGAGCACGCCGCCGATCGGAGATGGCAGCGTGTTTATTCGCAATCTGCACCAGCAGTACGATCAGCCACGCGGGAAGATCGCGCTGAAAAACCTGAGCCTCTCGATCCCCAAGGGTGAGTGCTTTGGGTACTTGGGGATCAACGGTGCGGGCAAGTCGACGACGATGAAAGTGCTGACGGGGCAGCTCGTACCCACGTACGGCTTTGCGATGCTCGGTCCATACGATCTCGCCTACGAGCGCAACGAGGCGCGTCGACTGATCGGCTACTGTCCTCAATTCGACTCACTGCACGATCTGCTCACTGTCACGGAGCAGCTGGCGCTCTACGCGCGTCTCAAGGGCATCTCAAAAGCACAGGTACGCGCTGCAGTCAACCAGAAGATCGAGCAGGTGGGGCTGGGCGAGTACCGTGACAAACTCACGCGCGGGCTCAGCGGCGGCAATAAGCGCAAGGTATCGACTGCGATCGCACTGATCGGCTCACCGCCGATCGTGTTCCTGGACGAGCCGTCTACAGGTGTCGACCCGAGCTCGCGCCGCAAGATGTGGGACGTCATCGCGTCGGTGTGTGCACAGAAGGACTCGTCGGTCGTGCTAACGACCCACAGCATGGAGGAGTGCGAGGCGCTCTGCACGCGCGTGGGCATTATGGTGAGTGGCGAGCTCAAGTGTCTCGGGAGCGTCGAGCATTTGAAGCAGAAGTTCGGCCACGGCTTTACTGTCGAGATCAAGTTGCGAGAGCCTTCTGCAAACATTGTGGAGCGCATCAAGCAAGAGATCACGCATCTCCTCACCCTGAAGGGTCAACAGGTGATCACGTCGGACAATGTTGCGGAGCTGTGCATCTTCCTCGGAGCGGAGACGCGCGGGTCTCAGATCTTGAGCGGTGAGGGCAACGGCTGGGTTGTGGAGCATTACTTCGAGGCGAATGGCAGCATCCCCGTCAACGTGTTCAGCGCCTGGTGGGTCGCGGAAGGCCAGAGTGATGCTTTGCAGTCGTTCTTGCAAGAGAAGTTTGTCGGCAGCACGCTCGTGGAGCAGCAGGGCGACCACTTCCGCTTCCAAGTGCCTAAGGACTCGCTGCGGCCGTCGACGATCTTTGCGCTGCTGGAAGATGCCAAGGCGAGTCTGCACGTGAGTGAGTACGGCGTGAGCGACACGTCGCTGGAGCACATTTTCAACAACATGGCTGCGCAGCAAGAGGAAGAGCGAGGCGTCGTGCGCGGCATGTACAACAACAATGCCAACAGAGACCAGCTGCAATAGACACGAGGGCTTGCTGCTGTGTCGTGTATAAATATCCATACAGCAACGATATTGCCAGGATTGCATGTTTGTAGCAAACACACTTGTGTGTCACATTCCCATTCCCAGGCCGCTCGACTACCGGCACCGCAGATGAAAAGAGAAGGATTCTTGTAGTGGACGCACACACAAGCAGACAAACAAGCCATGGCACCCATGAGCTCAGCCGTTTGGCGCAACCCACTTCCAGTGTCGCTCACGCGAGGACTCGTTGTCGGGCCCTGCATGTCACCTAGACTTCGGAGGGCATAACCCCCCCCCCCGAGAGGCACCACCGGCTGGGATTCGGTCGGTGCTCCAGGTGGACGCGATTGTGGTTGGAGCCACTAAGCGCTGAGGAGAGAGACGCCGTGACGCATGGTGAAGCATAGAGAAGAGAGAGCAGTCGATTGATTGTTGTTTCGCTGCCAGTGGGTCGTATGCACACGAGTGTCGATAAAAGAGCTGTTTGCTCGAACACTTCACACAAATAAAGCGCTTCAGATCCAAACCATACGAGGGATGCCAATTTTACCCGATTTTCCATTGAGTTGTGTCTATTTTTTTGTAAAAATATTCAAAATGGGTCTGATTGCTACGCAACGTTGGTCATAGCTAACATTGTTATTCAAGTAATCAGCTCGAAGCAATGTTCGAGCGATCTACAACAAGCTCGTCGAGTGCTCGCGCGACGACTGTCGCAAGCTGACGACCTCGGAACTGACTGCAAAGTATCGTCCGATCTCCCAGAAGCACTCACTGGCGAACTATCTTCCTGAGTATCACTTGGAAGTTCCCGAAGAAGTCATGAGT